>JANBOK010000093.1:0-31616 GCA_027595805.1 Coemansia sp. Benny D160-2 | reverse complement strand
AAAAAAAGCAGCTTGTCGTTTAAAAGTGCGAAAAAAAAGTGTAGAAGAGATATCTAAAAAATAAAGTCTACGTATTTGGCCATCATTTCGTTCTTGCGCAGATGGCTGAAGCAAACGTCCGTGTAGTTGATGAACAGATCAACACCGTTGTCCTGGAAGTTTGGATACATTCTGCACATGCCTTCCTTGCTAAAGTAGTCGAATGCTAGAATTGATGGAGATCCGTAGCCAAAGTCAATGGCCTTGAACGGAAGATACCGCACATTGCTGAAGCCCAGATACGACGACTGAGGGGAATTGCACAGCGAAAGGCTTGCGTGGTAGAGCAGGCCAAGCTCGTTCTCAATGATTTCAATTGAAGCCTTCGAGTAGGCGCTGTCTGTCTTCATGCTGCTTTCTTTGATTGTCTGAGCAAGCTCCTTGTACGAGCTGCCAACAACACGCTTTGTAGATAGAGGCGCAATGCAGATGAATGAGGCATTCCCAGCAAAGTTCTGAGGCACGCCAGAGCGCTGTCTGCTGTCGTAGGCTACAGCGACATACGAGGTGTGAGGCTCAACACCAAAGGCCACTGTGTTGGCCTCCACCATTGCTCTAGTTAGAACTGCTGTTAGGACCATGGCTGTGGTCTGCGTGTCGTCTACCTCTTGACGCATCCGCTCGAGGTTTTCAGCACTAATGTGGAGCAGGTGCTGCTCGGCAATCTGGGGTATGTCGGGTGTGGATAGCAGGATCGGCGCAACGTTGTCCGGAGAATCAAACTTTGCTGTCCCAGCAGCGTCCTTAAAGTGCTTGACAAACGGCAGTTCGACGGGTTCTATTTCACCAAAGCGGTCGTACATGACATTACGGCTGTGAATTGGTAGGAAAGAGAGCTTGTAATTTGGGTTGGCCAAATTGCGCGCATACTCTGCCCAGTGGCTCATAAATGCAACGGTTGCTGTCGCATCGAATATCCCATGGAGCAAAGAATAGGCAAGTGCCGTGTAAGAGCTGTCCTTGAACCGCAAGATGCGCACAATAACTGAAGAGTGGTTGCGATGGTAGGTGGCATGCGGGATCCGTTCTACACCACTGGTACTGTAGAACCTGTGCAGATCAAAAAACTTTACGTTCGTCTTCGGACCGGCCTTGCTTTTGGAGCCGTGCAAAAAGAACGTCTCTGCTGGCTGGTCAACGCTTACTTCCTTTACATCTGGTATGCACAAGTCGTCGGGGTTCACAACAATAGAGGCCTTTCCCTTGCTGTTGACTGTCGGCCGTCCGACAAGAATCGGGTAGTGGTTTGCAATGACTCTAAACAGACTGCGCGTGAGCGTGTCAAACGACATGAAATCCGGGCCTTTGTTTATATTTTCGTAAAAGTATATGCCATCGACGCGGATACCGTTGTTGGCCAAGTCAATAGTGCCAAGCTCTATTTCCTGTGGCTCTATGTTTGCAAATACATTGCCAGGAGGCACTACTGCAGCTGAAGCAAGCATCTTATCTGTCTTGATAGGGGATATGGAAAGAAAAAAAGGTGAAAGCAGAAGAAAATATTAGAACAGTAGATAAGCCTACCAAAACGACTAGAAGGAAAAAAAAAAAGTAAAACAAGAAACCGGTAATGTTGCTGGCCAACTGTTACGTAGTCTTGGGAATACTGGAGTGCTCATATGTATTTTCTTCTTGTTGCTTATCAAGCAGTCGGGACATATGGGCAATACTGCCCCGTATTGTCAAGCTGAAAGGCTGTGCAGTAAACAAATATTAAACAATGCATTTGTGAAGCGCCACAACCCACGCTCTATGTTATTTACGCCTCTAAACAAACGAATGCATCTTTTTTATTCCGACTATTTGCAAGTTATGTTGTGATATGTATGTATATTTTACATCTGCTAAAACAATATTTGATATTCCCCAACTATCTGGATTCTAAGCATTGTGGCTTCTTGCCTAATCGCCTTTGTCATGTACTGAAGACCCTTTTAAAATGCATACCATTAGGACAAATAACATCAGTCTTGATAATTTCATTATTTTAAAAAGAATTCTCGCCTCTAGCAGAAGTTTAATGTGATAAATAGCAATAGTAACATTTTGCATTTCACAATCTAGGCGGCATCGTTTTGTATTTATTTACATTCCAGGTTTTATTCTCGTTTTTTTCGCAAATGTTGAGTAGCCATAATGGCCCAAATACTCTCAAAATGGCTAACTGTGTTTGGCTTTATATAACTATATGATGCTATAAAGCCAACGTGTATATATTTGCCGAGGTTCTCGCAAGGTAGAACAGAGTTGGGACAGGTATGTTATAACCTAGAAGTTGATTTTCTATTTTTCACCAGCAACAATTTGCGTATGTGTGTTTCAGGAAAAAAAGCCACAAAAGTCCAAAAAAACATAATTTCTAAATATTCGGCTCACAACAACAAGCCACACAGCCGGGCTCTTTTGGAATACAACAGCAAGAAAGGGAAGCGTAACTGTTCGAGCAAATGCTTTTGCTAAACGGTGCCGCGGTTCGATGGCGGTCTGGTTTCTGAAAAGCGCCATCGGCTCGGTGATCCAAGACAAGCGAGCGGCTCGATAACCAAGCGTGCCTTTTTGGTTTCTGTTTTTTGGTTTTGCAGCAAGCTTAGCAAGTCTTTGGAGGTTCCAACGCTTCAACACTTCATTCCTTTATACACCTTTTTCCTTGTTAGCTATTATTATCTTGTAACAGTCGCATTTCTGCTCATTTGTATTTGAATAACCAATTCTACCATGGATGGTAAGTTTCCCAGCAAATGTGCTCCACTAGGAAAAAAGGCTGAAATGGCAGATGAGTGAAATTCAAAGCCAGTTGAGCGACAAGTCTGCTCATCGTTTCCCTTGCCCCTGTGAAATGTAAGAATTGCTGTATGTTTCTTGTTCTGTTTTGTAGTTCCAAGAAACTTCCGGCTGCTTGAAGAGCTCGACCAGGAAGAAAAGGGCATAGGCGATGGACTGTGCAGCTACGGGTTGAAGGAGCCAGATGACATTATGATGGAAAGATGGACGGGGACTATCTTCGGGCCATCGCGCACCGCACACGAGAACCGCATCTACACGCTCGAGATGTTCTGCGGGCCAAACTATCCAGCTGAGCCGCCACAGGTGTGGTTTGTGTCGCGGATAAATATTGGAGGCGTCGACCAGAAAACCGGAGCCGTCAGTCCCGATATGGATGCATTGAAGAACTGGAAGGCATCGAGTACACTGCACACGCTGCTCAAGAGCATTCGCAGCGAAATGGGAAAGGGAGCCAACGCCAGGCTAGCACAACCAGCAGAGGGAACCACTTTTGAGTTGCTGCCATCACTCCTGCTTTGAATATCGAAAGAACGGACGGATTCTTGTAGGCAAAAGCGAGCTTCTTTTCTCTCCTTTTTCTTTTTTGCTTTGACAATCCAGTTATTTGCTACTTGTGCCTGGTAATCGACGCACGAAACAGCTAATCTACATTGGGAACACACAAACGCAGCTGTCCGTTGTGCACACTCAATGTTTTATAAAGCAAGGAGAGCAGAAAGTAGCGGCTGCTCGATTCTATAGACAGAATGAATTAAAAAGGTTTAAAATGGATACACAAGGCTAATGTGTCGCATATCCGCAGACAAAGAATACCAATACCACATATAGCGCCGAAGGAGCACGTTAATGTGCGACATGTACTGTTTTATTTCTTCAACAACATACTACTGACAAGCAAAGTGCAAACGCGACACATGTCTCCAACGCCAACAGCGCCTTGGCTTGGTTGAAAACATCTAAAAGCCTGCTCTTTCTCTTCCTGAGCTTGCAAGGAGAGGCGAGTGCCAGAGAGGCACAAACAGGAAGCAGAACACTTCATTATCCTCCTCCTTCCTTCTGTCGTATTCCACACACAATGGACGTTCTCACTGTATGTCTTCCAGTTATCTGCTAGTTGCAAATGTTAGTTTTTCCTGTTTCCCAGCTTTCTGCCACATCCCCCGCCTCATGTGTTGAACAAGAGAAAAAAAAGCAGATTCTCTTGGTCTTGGCGTGAACACGAGAAAACTAAGAGAGAGAGAGAAGGTCGAATAAGTGCTTCTTTGCTTCCCTCTTTTCTTATTGTGCTTTCTTATTGCTTTCTTTCTTTTTGCATTTGTCCTATTTTTTCTCTTGTGAACACTGCTGGTCTAGTTACACTTGCTTTCACTTGGTACATATACAGCAGACACGGACAGTATACCCAGCACTCTCTACTGTAAGCTCTTTGGCTTTGCATTTACAAGCTGTCTTGGAATCAGAAGCGTTCAGCGCACACCCGTTGGTCTGATGGCGTCCAGAGAGAAGGAGCATTCGGGCAGTGAGACCGAGCCACAGGTTGCGCCCTGGAAGCCCGGAGAGCGTGTGTGCTCGCTGGAAGATCTATATCGCGCAGCAGACATACGCCTGTCGCGCAAGGTTCCGGTGTCAAAGTACTTTCGGGACCTGGAGGAGACGCTGGAGAAGGCCAAGCGGCGCCTTATGGACCAGGATCTGCAGTACGCGTATGTGTTCTACATGCGCTATGTGACTGTGGTGATTAAGCATCTGCCACATATGCCAGACTACAACAACCCCGAGTTTGCAAAGCAAAGGGAACGTACGTCGAAAAACGCCAAAAAGGCTCTGACTACGCTTGAAAGGCTACAGCCGATTCTCCAGCAGCGGTATGAAGAGTACGCAAGGTACCTTGCGTCGGTGCCTCGTGCAAAGGCAGAAGTGTCGACATATTCGAAGCGGCGGGGCTCGGGGCTGAGAAGTCAGCTTGAGTTGGCACAAGAGCCGGTACCTGCACGTCGAGCCAGTCTTGAAGGATATTCCGGTGAACCGCAGCCAAAGATTCACCTGAGTCGCAAGGATGACCAAGACCGCTATGGATACTCGCTGACAGATACACTGAAGGATCTTAACATTGGTCAGAACCGTAAGAGCAGCGTGGACACTTCTACGCATGATCGGCGAGCTGGCGGAACCCGAGTCGAGAAGCTGATATCATATCCAGACGTGAATTCAACGCCGTCTTCGCCGCCAAGCATCGGTCACCAGCAACACCAGCACGCCCAGAGTGGATATTCCGGTCTGAACAGCCACAATGTTGCTGGACTGACTGAGGAAACGATACCAAAGCCATTGCCACAGCCCCCCATGGGACCGTCACGAGTCCCGCCAGCGCTACCTGCTCGGCCAGGGGCTTCTGTATCTAGTACGCATGCGGATCCACACAGTCGCGATATGCCAACTATCACACTACCGGCGCTAGAGGTGCATCGGCCCGCGATCCCACCAAAGCCCAAGGGGTACCATGGTGGCATAGCAGACGAGGAACCGACGCAACCATCCGATAGTGCTAATGGTAGCAGAGCAGCATCCGTTCTGAGCGGATCCAAGGACTTTATGCCTCCATGCATTATTGGAAATGACCACCAATCCTTCACCGAGGGCGGTGTGCGCATGCGGCCCATCCAGATGCCAGAGGGAATATTTGAAGAGTTCCTCGATATTGCCGAAGAAAATACGCGGATGAACCTGGAGACATGCGGAATACTCTGCGGCAAGCAAATTCCGGGACAGGAGGCGCTGGTAATGACGACGCTTATAATCCCCAAGCAAAGCGCAACCTCAGATACGTGCTCGATGGAGAATGAGGAAGAGCTGTTTGCGGAGCAGGAGGACCGTGATCTTTTGACGCTTGGATGGATCCACACGCACCCCTCGCAAACATGCTTCATGAGCTCGCTTGATCTGCACACACACCACCCTTACCAGCTACTACTTCCCGAAGCGATTGCTATTGTGTGTTCGCCAAAGTACGAGCCTCACTTTGGTATTTTCCGGCTAACGGATCCCTTTGGCATGGATGTGATTCAAAAGTGCCCGGAGAAGACACCGTTCCATCTCCACAACCCGTCAAAGGTTATATATACAAGCGCTGATACTGGTGGTCATGTCGTGTTGTTCAACTACGACTTTGACATTATTGATATCCGAGGCGTGTAAATTGAGCTGTATCTTTTTTATGCAGAAGAAAAATTAACAATAGAAATGACAGGCGGAAATACAGCTCACGTGGCTCTCCCCCAAAAATGTAAGCGCTGCCCCTTATTCAAGCTATCGGCGTGCAGCAGATCTTTGGGCTCACCCTTTCAAGATCCATTAGGGATATCCGCTATATTTCTTTTTGCTGTTCCTTTAGCTACATACCACCTATTTTTCACTTGAGCCGTATCATCTTTCCCACTGTGGGGTTTGGCATGGCTATATAGACGAAGCGAATATTATCTGTAAACCAAGAAAACAAAGAGAAAATACGATGCTGTTTTATTCTTTCTTTAAAACACAGGTTGGGCAGCAAGTGACCGTTGAGCTGAAAAACGACTTGGCAATCAAGGGAACACTCGAATCGGTCGACCAGTTCCTGAACTTTAAGCTCAAGGATATCGAGGTAGTTGATCCTGAACGGTATCCGCACATGATGTCTGTGAAGAACTGCTTTATCCGCGGGTCTGTCGTGCGGTACGTACAGCTGTCGCCTTCGACCGTAGACACCGCCTTGCTGCAAGATGCCGCCAGACGCGAGGCCCAATCCACACAGCAGATGCAGCAGGCAAAACCCAATGTTGCACCTGCTTAATGGTTGGAGGCAATTGCCGAGTTTGTGGATTTAATTTGTCTTGTTTATCTTCTGCATTCCCCTGTTTTTTCTTGTCATCTGGTTGATTATATTAAAATATTGTTAACTATTAACTGGGGAGATGCTACGAGCTGTGGTGGTGCCTGTATATCCATTTGGGGCTAGAACAAGGGGTGAAAAAGCCGCATACAATGTCGTGCACACTGACCTCAAATGTTCAGCAAAGCATGAGAAGAACAACGACGCAGCTGAGTATGTGGGAGGAAGGAGTTTTGGGTTGGAATTGTAAGCATGCCAAGAAGCATGCATAATCTGTAAATTACAGAACAACAGCCGTTGTTCATTCTAGACGATATAAGCCACCATATATTTTCTAAAAATAGGAATGAGGTTAGTCGTTCTGCGTAGATCGGTCAAGTGTCCGTATGCAAACAAGAACAACCGACGACGGTGCTTGAGCAGGAGGCGTAACGCCACGCCGGTGCAAGCGTCAGTCTAGTGGTTTGACTGAAAATAGTTCTCTGTTTACATTGCCAAACAACCCATTCTCTTGCTACACACATGTACCAGTCTGTGGAAAGGTGGTCCACGTGCATTGCTTTTTCGATTGCAAAACGACAGCCGGTATTATTTTGTTTGAGAATTCCTTGTTAAAAGGAAATAATGATACAATAATCGTTGTACAGGGGTTGCTAAGCGCTTTTTACATTGCCGTTTCTCCTATTTCCCCAACGCCGCCAATAGATAGCGGTAATTCTTTGCCGATACACCACCACCACTCTTACAAAAGCGACATTCTTCCATCTTTTAAACTTCATTATTCAATCGTTTGTTCGGTGTCTTTTCTTTAAGAAACAAATTTCTTTTATAAACAAAAGGTGGGATTGGGAATATCCGTTTCTTATTTTCTAGTTCTTGTCCATTTTTCATGAAGTCACATTTAACCAAAAAAAATTCGAGGCATCGTTGGCAGCTTCAATGCGGACAATATATAGAGATCTAGAGATTTCCTCAGGGCTTTCTTCATACATGTCCACTAGTCTGATACTTTTGGTTTCCTCCATCTTTTCCTTTCTTTTTAAGTTTGGCAACATTATACGTATTCAAACCTCTCTTTTGTTTAATTGCTTTGGTTAGACCTGCTGCTTTGCTGACTAGTGGATTGGATTACACCAAATTATTCTCTACAAGTGGAATCAATGGACGCTCGAAAGGATAATATGCGGCGGTGTAACTCGCTATCAGACATTTCTGTATCGTGCCCGGACGCAGAAGAAAAGAACCCAAAGGTAAGTCCGCAATTCTCATACCACTTGCTTGGATTATGAAGCATTTGTTTTGAAGCACTGAGACATATGATGTCAGGTCATGACCATTTTGAAAACCCGCTTCATGCTTCGCTGTGCCCTCCTTATTCCCATTCTCTCCCCAGAATTTCTGCTCTCAAAAGCTGGCATTATTCCTCTAACCCGCAAGCACCATTCTTGCAATTCAATCCGCTCCCCACATTCTACACACCCCGCATGAGCAGTCAGCCATACAGGCCCCTCCCTCTGTAAATGCCCATTATTCGGCCTTGTCCATCTGCGCAGCTCACACCACGCCCGTGCATCCTGAGTCTGTTGCTGCTGCTGCTGACACATCACATCACATCAATACATCACCGAGCTGGTTGCCCTACCACTTTGGCATGCGCATTCACCTGTGTTTAGCCATAGAGGATATGTGTGGAAATGCATCAGCATGCAGGCAGAATGTCTAAATCGGCGCAGAAAAAAAGAAAGGAAAGAGAAAGAGAAAAAAAGGCGCAGTATATACCTGTTTGTAGCCTAAAACCATTCCGAGTGTATTGGCAATCTGTATGGTGTGTTGGCAGAAACATCCTTCCTTCTCCATGCATTCCTATTATGCCTATACTGGCCGCAATGCTTCCAAAACAAAAGATAATATATATTAGTCGGGAAGGTTTACACCAGAGGAGAACCAAGACCCGTTCTTCTTGAAATTCATCTATATTTCCTCCTTCTTTTTATTCTCACTCTTCCTCACCCCAATTTTCCACACTTCTTCCATCATTGTTCTATACGTGTTCTCTGTACAGCTTGGTGATCGTTCTCTTCTTTGCTAAACAGAAATATGGAAGAAGCCGGCTCTATGGAAAAGTCCATGTCAAAGCATGAGCAAAGCAGCGATACGATTGCAGTGCCTGACGAGGTTGGTAGAAGATGCTTGTGTGTGACCCACTGTTTCTGAGAAGAAATAAAGGGCTGGTTAATATCAGCAGCAACGCTGGCTTTCAAAAACACGCATGTGCCCGTTTATGCAAAAAGGGAAAGAAAAGCGCAGATAAAGAGTCCATAGAGCTACCGCTGCTCTTTATATTACCTTTTCCCTTACAAAATGTCTCTCTGTTTGGTGTTATTCTTGTGTTGTTGTTGACAGCTTTTTTTTTCATTCCTCGTGCTTTTCTTTTTCCTACCAAATCCCAAAACAATCCATTTTAATCTTTCTGTTGGTTTTGCCAAGAATCGCTTCTATTTTCCAACCCTTTCTCCCCTTCTTTCGTTGCCCAGGTTTTATGTCTTTCTTTTCTCCCTGCTCTGCATTACTGTCCCTATCGATGCTCTTTTCATGTCTCAAACAAAAAACCCTCATTACTCCTCGTTCAACACCGACATAAGGCTGTGTCTCCATATATCCGCTTATTCGCAAGATCGCTTTGCATTTCTGCATTAACAGCCCCTCCCCTGACAACAGTGTTTATCCTCCTTCCTCTTCAAGACGGAGTTTTTATTGCAGAGATCTAATCGCGCAGTCTGTGTACTTTTCCGCTCTCTTCTCTTATTTTTTTTTCAATTTTATTCTTTCTTTACGCCGACGACTGCTTAACGGTATTAGATCATGCGCAGAGGAGCATCATTCTCGGACAGCACGATCAGAAACTATGGCCCAGATCCGCTGCAAACGGCACGCCTTGTTGGCCGCGACTCTGTGGGCTCTGCGCCCCACAGCCCTGTTTCAGCCATCCACTCGGACAACAGTGAGACAAACTACGTGTCAAGCACAGAGTCGCTTATTGTGAAGGGAGACAAACCGCATTCCCACTTCAGGAGCCTCAACTTGTTCTCAAAATCCAAATCAAAACCCAGAGTACACCATTCACACCACGACAGCACCGGAAGCAGCCAGTGTGACGGAGTCGACGAGTCAGCATCGTCATCCCGGCAAAGCCCGTCGTCGGTACGGTTGCGGCTCTCGTTCGTGGGACTGTTCTTCACTATATTTCTGTCGGGACTAGATCAGACGGTGACATCCACAATTCTCACGCGCATTGCCAATGACTTCAAGTCGCTTGACCGCGTGGAATGGGTGCCAACGGTGTTTATGCTGTGCTCAACGTGTCTCAACATCATCTCTGGCAGAATAGCAGACATATTCGGACGGTTCAACGTGCTGATATTCTCGCTCCTTGCATTCATCACAGGCGCGGTTGTATCGACGTGGGCGCGGAGCATGACGGTCTTTATCATAGCCAGAGGCGTCTCCGGCATTGCATGTGGCGGAATGCTCAATCTCTCGATTATAATTATTTCTGACATTGTCCCGATCGAGCGGCGAGGAAAGTACCTGGGCTTTCTGCAGGTCTGTTTCGGCGTTGCCAATGCGGCCGGACCGCTCATTGGTGGGCTGTTTGCGGACCGGGTCAGCTGGAGAGCGGCATTCTTTGCCGATATGATCATGGGCATTGTGACAATCGTCTATCTCGCCGTGATCTTGCGCCTCCCGAAAATGGTGACTCTGGCGTCGATGAAGGACGGGATCCGGAAGCTTGACGTCATTGGCATTGTGGCGGTCAGCATCTGCATTGCGCTGCTGATTGTTGGACTGAACATTGGCGGCACCACCATCTCGTGGTCGTCGCCCATCACGATTGTCTGTCTGGCCGTTGGCGGCGCTATGCTGGGCGTGTTTATTATCGTTGAGCTGAAGCTGGCAAAGGCTCCGTTGGTGCCAATGTGGGTGTTTGGAGTGCGGAACCTTGTTATTCCCTTTTCGGTGACGTTTATGAGCGCAATGACCATGTTCACCATTATCTTTTTCCTGCCCGTGTACTTTTCGGCGGTGTTTGGCGTCAACGCCATGGTTGCTGGGTTTCTGTCTCTGCCATTCGGAATGTCGCTTGGGCTCTCGTCCTTTGTCAGTGGGTATCTGATGTCCAGAAACATTAGTTATAGGACGTTCCTGCGTATCGGTCCGGCGATTATGGCGGTTGGCTCGTTGCTGCTTGCCCTGCTGAGTGGGAAAGTGCCCAGGGGCGCGATTTCGGCCTTGCTTGTAATTCCAGGCACCGGGATGGGCAATATTATTGTTTCCAACGTCATTGCCGCACAGGCAGCCGTTGAGCCGCAGTTTGTTGTCTTAGTGACTCCGCTGTGCGAATTCTTTCTGAGCATCGGCGGCGTCATCGGCGTTGCTGCCTTTGGTGCCGTCTACCGCACCAAGCTATCCAAGGTGCTCGCCGAGGCCGCGGTGGGCGAATCAGCCTGGGCGAAGATGATCATCGAGGAAGCTCGCAAGGATGTAAGCGTCGTGTACACGTCTGACATCCCTGATGCGTTGAAAGACAAAATCGCCCATGCGTTTGCTACCTCCATTAGCTTGGGATTCTGGACCCTTTTCCCGTTTGTCGTGCTGGCCTGTGCTCTTTCCATACTTTTGAGAAAGGATCCGAAGCCGGCTGGGAGCCCAGAAAGTATCCCACTGCAACCCGTTGATAGCGCCTAGCAAATGACTTTTTTAATGTTTATATCCAAAAATATGTTTATTTACACTCGCCCCTTCTATTTGGTTGAAATTTTCCAGAGATAAAAGGAGCAGTGTTTTAAAGCTGTATGTATGAACCAGAAGGAACAAATAATTGAGAAATGCGGCTAGTTAACCAATTCGGTTACGCTGCGCCAAAACTTGTGTTGGAGTGCTCTTTCCATGTCGCCCTTCAACAAGGACAGGTAGATGTAGCATCCGCCATCATATGTGCTTGTAGGGAGTATGGTTGCGTAGTTTGGAACATACGTGCTTGGCGGGTTAATCCACACAGGTGTCCCACAGCCAAAGTCCACGCCGTAGTAGTCGATTCTCGAGTGGTTGGAAAGACAAAAGCCGGAAGCAATGCTCGAGGAGTAAGCCGTGGCACGCATGATGCAGTCTGGCTCAGTGTCAATCAGATCAAAGCACTGGCGGACATACTCGGGGGTGACCAGATCAACCAAGCGTCTGACCTTTAAGGCGCAAACGGCAAGCGATTCGCTGCTGACTTTGGCACGGAGATCGCTATACTGGAACGGCAGCATTGGAGCAACAACGCAGTTGCCGGTATATTTGGTCATACTGGGGTTGCTCAGCCGTTTGCGGAAATCAACAGGAAAGTTGACAATGATGGTTTCGTCATCCGGATCCCCATCGTGTGCCTGGTTGCACTGTACTGAAACCATCGTCAAGATGGCTGTAATGATGTCATTGCTTGAAAGACGTGTATTTGAAGCAGCAGCGGCGACTGCCTCATTGACTGTTTCCTTTAGTCCACGCAGGGTTTCGTTTGACAGGTAGAACACGTGGTTGTCGGTCATTGCGCAGGGTGTGACGGAATCCAGAAACTCTGCACGCTTCTCGGGAGACAGCCATGCCAGCAGAACCGACAGCAAGCTCTTCTTCCCAAGAACCTTTGCTGTTGTTTCGTCCATCGGTTGTCCATTTTCGGGCAAGCTGTCATAAAGAGCCTTACGTTCAGTCAACAGCCCGGTATCGCTGCTGCTGGCTTGATCCCCAGGTGCAGCCATAATCTCTCTGCACACATGCGACCAGCGCTTCATAAACTCGCAGAACCCGTACGCATCGGCCAACGCATGAACGGGATTCACCAGTATGACAACACCGGTGTTGTTCTGGAGCCTGGCGACCTTGATACGGACAAGCTTGATTACATTGTCCGCGTTTTCGGTCGAAAATATGTCGGCCTTTGAGATCTCAGTCGGGAGCGCATTTGGGCTATATCCTGCGGCCTTTAGATCGTTAAAGCTCACGGAGTCGCTATTGTGCTCAGTGTACTCGGGCATGTTAAGGTTCTGCGGGTCTACAGCAATATATGCACCAACACCGCCGTTTTTCATGTGTAGGTGGCCAGCAAAGAATGAGAACTCTTGGAGCGTTGTATAGAAGGAGTCCTTTAGCAGCGCCGATGGCATAAACTGAGCACTGCTGCTCTTGTTTTCAAAGTAGTAGTACAGCGGGATAGTGACGCAGGCGGAGTAGCTGTCTGCACCACTTAGCGGAAAGGTCTGCTGTTTAACGGCGGCTATAAAGGTATCCATTCTCTACGATAGTTTAAATAGATTAAATAGAAGTTGAGGTATCGAGAATACTAGAGTGTTCAAAAAACAAAAGAGGATAATTCAATAAAAGACAGGTAAACGAAAAGAGCATGGTCTTTTAAAGGGTCTAATGTTTTTATGCACAGCCTAAACAGCCAGAAACTATTATTTTCATTAGGTGTTTTCTGGTTTTGCTGCGGTTCTGGGCATATTATACATACATTAAAATTGTGTGCAATTTTGATCAAGATCACATTGAGTAAGCCTTTTGTAGTTGAGTGGAATAATGACTAGAAACATTTAAGCTGAAACACATGAAGATGACATTCAACGAGGCACTGTGCTTAATTAGGATGACGGAGTGCAATGCGTTTGCGTTGTGTATAGGCGTCGTTATTGCTCATAATGTTAAAAGAAGTAAGTTAAATAAAAAATTGTATTAGTCGTTTGCGTTTTGAGAGACAGGTTGTTTTGATGGATTGTTTGGTTGTTGGTTTAGCATTGGAAAAGACAAGCATGACATGGAAGGAAATGAAGCACAGAAAAAATAATTGCATATTTAGTGTTAGGAAGTTTAATGGATTTCAACAACTATGCCAGTTCATTTTAAATGCCTGTTCTTTTACTGTTGAGATACTCTTCTGCTTCTGTCTTGCGGATTTCTATGCAAAAACACAGTGCTTTGTAATTTTATGCACACATATCACTGTGGACTTTATATGCATACAATCCCAAGGAAATGAAGGATCTCCCGCAAGTCTTTCACGGGTTCTGTTTTTTGTTAAAAAGTACATTCACTTAACATACAGCTCCTTGATATACTCGCCACAGTCTTAAATAAAGAGTCTGTGCAAGAGCGAGATTGATGTGTTCACTTTTTTCTTACAAACGTTGCTGACATGTAGCAAATAGAATATTGGACTTCTTTAGACGTTAGAGATTTAATACTGTTAAATAGGTCTAGGTTATCAGGACGCAAGGACGGGCTTCCGGATAAACACCAAGTCTGTGCATCTAGCAGTACAGGGTCTGGGAGGTCATATAAAAACATTTGGAACGCTTTGTTTCAAATAGAGATGTTTTTAGCTTGTTTTATAGACTCACATGCTCTTATTTTACGCTAAATATATGTTTCAATGGGGTTTCAAGTAGAATATAAAAAGTATGTTATTTACTATAAGGAAACCTATGAAAACTACTATTCAGAACAAGCCGCGGCTTTTATACGTTGGAGCTCATTGTCCGATACAGCTTATAACATTCTTATTATCCTTTTTAGGGATGCTAAGTGTCAGACACCGATCTCGGATTATTACTCATTGTGCAGAGTCGCGTATCATAATCAGAGCTGATTAATATCAGTCGCTAATCTCAGGTCTTCACTTATTGCTCTGAGCAACATATTGATGTATTTACGACTGGTTTACATGAAGATATCAAAGGCAGTAGATTCATGCGCAACAGTATACCGGCGAGTATGAAAGGAGCATAAGAGATGCAAATAATAATTGACTTATATTTCCTTCAGAATAGTCAACACATGCTATTTATCTAAGAGAGTTAATCACTGTGCGAATACTATTTGAAACGGATTTAACAGCAGATTTAATAGCGGCTAAACCACTTTTATCTTTGTTTTCCAATTCTTTTATTGCGTCTCTAACAGAGATTCCTGGACGCCTTTTTATAATTATCTCTACAAATATCATTCCTGTATTGTTATATTTTCTTTTCTCCATTGGCGGAAGCCGCTTATAAGGAAGTTTAAAGAGGTTATACTGATGTTCGCTATCATGCTCCCTATAGCCGGGCCTGCCTTTATTTTCTTTAATCCATTTCTTATTTTCATTTGAATCATCGAGTGGCTTCCATTCGTCACAATTTTTAGCCCTGCCAAAGATTGCTTCCCCTGCCTTTAATATGTCTTTATCTTTCCATTTAGTAGACATCCTTGTTAAATATTTAATACTAATAGAAAATAAGGAAAAAATGGAGTGTAATCTGAAGAATAAATTGTGATGGTGGTTGGCCATATATGGCCACATCCGCATATCTTATGTCAAAAAAATTTAACCTCACCGCATTTTTAAAGTTATAAAAATTGATATTCCCATCTCTATCTGAAAAGCACATAGTGACATAACCAGATACTCTATGAGAGCACAAACGCAGAATATAAATAAAAATGCATATTCAAACTGGATTAGAGACTTTGTGGCCTTCTTATTCAGATGACATCAAAATTCATCATTTTATTTAATGTGAGACATGATTAATAAACAGCAAGCAAGTTTTTTTATTGTTAACTTAAAGGCAACATA
This sequence comes from Coemansia sp. Benny D160-2, assembly GCA_027595805.1. Lineage (NCBI taxonomy): Eukaryota > Fungi > Kickxellomycota > Kickxellomycetes > Kickxellales > Kickxellaceae > Coemansia > Coemansia sp. Benny D160-2. The sequence continues at coordinate 16,275 of JANBOK010000093.1, read as the reverse complement.
CTTTTTTTAAGAGTACCCAAAGTTGAATGACTAATCTACGGGTTTCAAATAAAATAGAAACGCATTATTAAATGAGTCTTTAATAATAAACCTCGACTACAGCATTGCCCACTTTGCATTATATTCAACTGGACATATGTAATACATGTAATGAATGAATTGCTTATTGGGGATGATGCCAACACTCAAATAGGTATCTGAATTCCCCCACTATGTGTCATCACTGTTTTCTAGTACACTGACACACGGCAGCTCACATATCGTATCTAAAATGCAAACTCAAAGCAGTGTTTAAGGTATTATGAGTTTTAACGTCAGAAAAGACGTAGATTTTCTACAGTATAACAGACAATTTTATATTTAGCATCTGAGCGAAGTATTATCTTTATATCTAATGGAGGCATGTTTCTATAAATGCAAATGTGCAAGGGTGGAATTTATTGCATATTCTTCTGTATGAAAAAAGCTGACAGTCATATTAAATAAGCAAAAAAGGCTCTTGTTAGAAATAGTAACAAAAATGTGGTTTTCCTGTTGACAATGCACGCAAGTGCTGTTGTATGGTAGGTATAGAGAATATTATGTCTGTAAGTTTAACTCTGGGAAAATAAAGACAACTATGGCCGCATCGCCATGGGCACAACAACACTTTTTTAGCTGCGTTGTAGTGCGTGTTCTGACTGGCAAAAACAAGCACTCTTCTGTTCTTGTCTTGTGGATAAGAATCTAAAATCGAAAAGCGCAAATGAGTGATTAGATTCAATCACTACCCGTTGATCAAACATCTAGAGATCTGGATACAATCTAATCATTCATCTTTGGTTTTCAAAAAGATAAGCGGCAAAGAAGGCACCATTTTTTCACTTGTCATCATAAAAGATAGAAAAAAGAGCTGAAGAGTTTAGAGATTGTTGTCGGGTAGATTTGAGATTTGCACTTTGGTTTTTCTGCTTGCCAATTAAACCACATTCTATCTTCTCTTCCTCTTCCTCCTCCTCCTTTCTTTGTGATTCTATAGTCTAAACAGATTTATCATTTTTGTTCTTGTAAAAGGCTGTTAGGGTCGACGAAGGTGTTTTTTTGTTTACATTGGAAACTAAGGAAATTGTTATACCTTCGTGTCGAGAGTCCTTGAATTTCACACCAGAATCGCACACACACGATGTTCTCACGTATCGCCTTCAATTCGCTTAAGCAGACCACCAGGGGTGCCTCAAAGGTAACGTCTTTTATAGGGCTAGTTGGATTAGATAGAGCACAAGGCGTTGTTGAATCGAGTTACTAATTTATTCACTTTCTCTTTTATAATTGCGATTGAAGAAGATAGCGCTTTGCGTCCACTGGTCAGACTAACAACGCCAAGGTAAGTCCGCTAGAAAGGAGAGGGAACGGTAGAGTTCTGTTGCTTAAGCCATTAGTCAGTAGCAGGAGACTTGTCTGAACAGAACAAGGCACCAGATCGTAAAGCTAACATAGGATCTTTTATGTTTTTTTTGCCATGCGTGTTTTCCAACGCTTGTTTGTAGGCAACGGGGTACAACGCACTTCTCGGGCTCTCGGTTGCCACGGCAATCGGATCAGGAGCTGGGCTGTACTACCTGGACAAGAACGCAGCGCACGCCAACATGGAGGCCGACGGACTCCATCCAGCTGACCACCCGTTCCCACAGAAGAACTTTCTTGGAACATTCGACCACGCGAGCATCCGTCGCGGGTTCCAGGTATTCAAGGAGGTGTGTTCGGCGTGCCACTCGCTTGACCTGATCTACTGGCGCAACCTGGTTGGCGTTGCGTACACTGAGGAGGAAGCACGCGACATGGCGGCTGAGTTCGAGTACAAGGATGGACCCAACGATACGGGCGATATGTTCATGCGTCCCGGTAAGCTGACAGACCCGATTCCGGCGCCCTATGCGAACGAGGAGGCTGCTCGTGCGGCTAATGCTGGCGCGTTGCCGCCTGATCTGTCGCTGATCACCAAGGCCCGTCACGGCGGTGTCGATTACATCTACTCGCTGCTCACCGGGTACTGCGACCCGCCAGCCGGCGTGGAAGTCCGCGAGGGCCTCAACTATAACCCGTACTTCCCTGGTGGTGCTATTGCGATGGCGCAGAATATCTTTGATGGTGTTGTTGAGTTCGAAGACGGCACGCCCAACACTGCTTCGCAGATTGCCAAGGACGTTGTCACTTTCCTCAACTGGGCCGCCGAGCCTGAACTCGATGACCGCAAGAAGATTGGCGTCAAGGCGCTCCTTATCTTCTCGACGCTCACGGCCATTGCCCTGTGGGCGAAGAGGAACAGGTGGCAGACTCTGAAGACCCGCAAGATCGTCTTCAATCCACCAAAGAACTGGAACAAGCCCACGCCTCCAAAGAACTAGATACTCTTTTTTATCCCTATTCTATTTTTCTTCAACTCTTTCTTCTTCTAAACCGTCCGTCTATTTTGCTCTCTGGCCATCAACGTGCGAACGAAGGGAGGGGCAACATGTCGGCTTTGTTCCCTCGTTTCATGCGGGAATGGTTTGCTTGGCTTGGCTTGGCTTGGTTGAGATTGGGCTTTATTTGGCTGCAGAGACCATGGAAACTGGTTTACGAGCAAAGAGCAACCTAACCCGTCGTCGTCATCCATTACCTCATCTCATTCTCACCCCCTTTTTCTCTCCGTCGCTTATTTCTGGCACCATCCTCAACATTGTAGCGCCTCTCTTCCAAGAGCTTTTTTTGTTTCTATTTGCCAGTACAATGGACGAATGAAAAACGCAAGTCTTCCCCCCCTTTTACAAGGAAGGATGGGAAAAGGAAAAAGAAAACCAGAAAGTCAACGTGAAAAAAAAGCCACATGAGCTTTTATTTTTTTTGCTGGCAGGCTGGCTGGCTCGCAGCCTAAAAATAAGGAGGGGGAGACGTCACTTCACTACACCGTTCTCACAACGAAAAAAAAGAAATCAGGTTTCATCTGTTTCACTGTTGTGGAAAATGGTCAAATAGAGCATGCTTACCACACGAGATGTCAGAGTTTCCTTTTCTCTTTCCTATTCTTTACTGTTTTTTTTCATTCTATAATCTCTTTTTTTCTCTTCTACAATTATTGCCAATTAATTCGAAAGCCAACAAAGAACTTGTATTTAACTACGCTTAGTAATACGTGGAGGCCGTCGTAGCGCTTAGCTAAACTAAAAGGAAAAAACGATGTCTGCAAAAGGTAAGAACGACGGGAGGTACAGCCACTGTTACAAAGTCCGCTTTGTGAGAGGCACTTCACAAAAGCCAGCCTTCTCTTTTCATATCAGTCTTTGTTATTCCACGGAGTTGATGCGGGCTATTGTTCAAAAAGGCTCAAAACCGCCAACTAGCATACACTTAATTCTAAAGACCGCATACACTGCAAGCGTCAACTGCTGGATGGGCGGTGTTAATTTTATTTTTCTTTGGTGTAGGTGTTCAGTATCTCGATGCACTGGAGATATTCACAAAGGGCGACCTTGAGCGGGTGCGGGGAATAGTGCCGCCGTGGATGGCCGAGTACAATGCGCACATGGGCGCGGGAGGAGGAGGCGCAGGAGGCAACGACAACAAGGACCAGCTGATATCGTCGTGCACGCCGTTGCACTTTGCGGTGCAGTGTCCGCGCAAGGACGTGATACATGCAATTCTAGATTGCAAGGACCCAATTGTGCCGATCAATGCGCCAGACTCGCAGGGAATGACGGCCCTGCACTTGGCGGCCAAGGCGTCGCGCAGGGACGTGGTGAAGCTGCTTCTGAGGCACGGGGCCGACGATATGCTGCTGGATGCGCAGGGCCATGATGCGCTTGCGTACACGACGGAGCCTGACGTTGCTGCAGTGATTCAGGACCATCGGTCCGAGGTTGTGTACGAGGCCACGTTCAGACTGTTTGGACTCGTGCGCAACGACGATTCTCACGCAGTCGATGCGCTGCTAGCCTCCCCGTCCGAGGCGTCCCGGATCAACCTGGCGGCCCGCGACTCCGACACCGGCGGCACGCTTCTGCATCTTGCGGTGCGGCACAACATGGTTGCGCTGGCCAAGTGGGCGGTTACTGAAGGTGTCGATGTGTTTGCTCGCGACGCTAACGGCCAGTTGGCAGAGAAGTACGCGACGTCGCACCAGATGCGCGAATTGCTCACCCAGGCTCCCATGGGCAACGCTCGTACGGCGCTCTCGGGCAAGGCGCCCAAATTCAGCGGTGAGCTGCACAAGTGGACCAACTACGCTGGCGGCTGGAAGACCAGGTGGTGTGAACTTGAGGACGGCGTGCTTTCGTATTACAAGAACAAGGCCGATGCCGACAGCTCGTGCAGGGGCGCTATCAATCTGCGTATTGCAAAGATTATGCTGGCCAAAGAGAAGACGCAGTTTGAGGTCCATGGCAAGGGGTCTATAAAGTATCGTCTGAAGGCAAGTACCCCGGCTGTTGCGAAGCAGTGGGTGCATCTGTTGAATGTTTCAAAGCAGTGGGCGCTGGAGAACCACAAAAAGCGTCTGGTTGAAGAGGATGGCGCTGAGCCTGCATCTACCTCTGCTGCTGCTACTGGTGGTAAAGTGCAAAAGGCGGAGGCTGTCGATAGCGCGTCTTTGGCAAGCACTGCTCGGACAGGCGATGGAGCCCAGAACCGTGCACGCACAAGCAGTCTTCTCAGAGCAAGGGCCCAGGACTCTGCATCTGGCCAGCCAGTAGCTCAGCAACATCAGCGGCAGAAGAGCTCTGCAGCGAGCGATGTAGGTCCTCTTTCTCCGGGGGCCGGCAGCATCACTGTTCCAGCCGTAGACATCGCGAGTCGGGGAGCCAGCTACTCACCATATCCAGGAACAGCGGCTGCTCCAGGCAGCACAGAAGGTACTGCTCTCACTGGAACAAGCAATCGATCGGGAAGCAGCGATCCTCATGAATCAGACGAAGCCACCAGTATTATGAGCAACGAGAGCGATGATGTACTGTACATTGCCCGGGACACGTTCTTCTCTGCACTGTCGGACCTGCGGGCACAGCTCTTTATCCACGACCGTTTACTCGATGGGCTTTCAAGGTCGCGGGCAAAAGGAAATGACGGGAAAACGGTGGATGCCGAGGAGCTTGAAAAGTACATGGACATTGCCACTCAGTCCACAGAGCAGTCCAAAGTGTTCCTTAATGGGCTGGAACGCAGTTACCGCGACACGCAGGTTGGGTGGCAGAAAAGACTACGGAAGGAGCAGGAGCGGATCACCATGCTGGCCGATAGTCTGCGCACTGCGGTTGTTAGCTCCCAGAACATGGCAGAGTCGATGCGGCAGCAGATGCGTAAGAGCAGACAGCCAATTCCGGAAACAACCGGCAGCATAACGGCGTCTGGTTCTCAGTCGCCAGCCGCTCCGCCAGCACTGGTTGCTGCGTCAACGTGTGCATCGGCAAACGGATTGGCACGCGGAATGCAGGACTTGTCAATTAGCGGCGACAAGAATCCATCTTCGGCCACTGCTGGTGCCGATGTTCTGGCGCCACGTGGTGACGAGGACATTGAGTCAGACGAGGATGATGAGTCTGACTTTGCAGATGCCACAGACGAGTTCTTTGACGCAGTCACCAGTGTTGTGTCACGGAGCAACAGCGGTGTGCAGAGCTCGGCGACGTCTGTGCGGCGCGACCGCAGTGCCACGGCAGAGACTGCCAGCGTCACGCCTGTCAATAAGGAGGAAGGCAAAGGCGATAAGGCAGAGTCTGAGCGCAGCAGCGTGGCGATGGAGGGGTCGACGGCGGCCGAGGAGCTGGCGGCACCGGCCACAAAGGACCTGACAGCAATCAGCGGGTATCCGGTGCCAGTGAACATCCGCACAACTCTTCCTGCGATCACGAAGGGCGGCCCGTCACTTAATCTGTGGTCGATCATCAAGGGGGCGATTGGTAAGGATCTGTCCAAGATCTCGGTACCCGTGTTCTTCAACGAGCCCACGTCGTTCCTGCAGCGGTTTACCGAAGACATGGAGTACTGCGATCTGCTTGAGATAGCGACGCTGCTGCCGCGGAGTGAGGACCGCACATTGTTTGTGGCTGGGTTTGCAATGAGCAACTATGCGTCGACGTTTGGGCGCATTGCGAAGCCGTTCAACCCACTGCTTGGCGAGACGTACGAGTATGTGCGCAGAGACAAGAAGTACAGGGCGCTGTCGGAGCAAGTGGAGCACCACCCGCCGATCTCGGCATGCTGGGTCGAAGGCAAGAACTACGTGTATCATGCCGACACCAACATCAAGTCCAAGTTCAACGGCGGGTCATTGACTGTTGTGCCAACGGGCGTCTGCCACGTGGAGCTGAAGTTGCCGCTGGCGTTCCTGGAGCGCGATGAGGAGCGCAGTGCTGGCAAGGCGCGGCAGGAGCCGAAGATTAACCACGAAGAAGGCTATTTCATCGAGCACTACACGTGGAACAAGCTGACCACCAACGTCAACGGAATCATGTTGGCCAACTTCTGGATCGAGCATGTGGGCGATCTCGATGTTATTAACCACCGCACCGGCGATGTCACCAAGATCACGTTTGTGCAGTCCAACTGGATGGGCAAGAACAAGTTCAAGGTCACTGGCGAGGCACGCAACAGACGCGGCGGCCTTGTCTACGAGATTGGCGGCGACTGGACTTCCAAGCTGGTGGCCAAGCCCGTCGGCAAGAGCGGCGGCGGACGATCGTCAACGTCTGGAGCCGGCCAGGAGGCCGAGATGATAGAGCGCCCAGCCACGATGGACGACTCTGACAACGCAGGCGATGCCGTCCGGTACTCCGCAACCAACACAATCGAGGTTCCGCAGAAGCCGTTTGTTCTGTGGCGAGTCAACGACCGTCCAACCGGAAACAACAACTACAACCTGACAACCTATGCGATGACACTTAACGACCGTCCACCGGAGCTCGAGCCGTTCCTGTGCCCAACGGACTCGCGGTTCCGTCCCGACCAGCGCGCAATGGAGACCGGCGAGTACGAGCTTGCTGACCAGGAAAAGTCCCGTCTCGAGAACAAGCAGCGTGCCACTCGTCGCAGACGCGAGCAGGGCGAACTGCCTGCCTGGAAACCGCGCTGGTTCACAAAGACCTACGACGAGGATTCAGGCGAGTCGTACTGGCGCTTCGGTGGTGATTACTGGGCGGATAGGGAGGCTGCTGCCAGTGGCGTTAAAGCTAACATGGCTGCTGCTGCTGCTGGCGGCAAGGGCGATAACAGCAAAGGAGGAAAGACCGCTGCTTCTGGCGGGAAGCACACAGAGTCTATTGGCCATTGGGAGGGTGTTGACGATATCTTCTAATGATATCCTACCAGTTTTTACCATGTGTTTTTTTACATATATTTCTATAACTAGCTTTTACTTTTAAGACTAATGCTTCTGTCTCTGATAAACATATTATACTTTTTACCATTTTTATAAGCCTTCATTACATTAGCATTTTGCAAAGTCAACAGAGGCGTCGTCTATTTAACACCTTTTATTTTGTCTGCGTGCACTGGAACGCCGTGAAATGGTGGTTCAGGGCCTTGAGCGAATGGATCGAGTGGTACGAAATCCCGCCGTCCTCCTTAGGCTCAATGAAGAACAGTCGTCCGATCCGCGAGTGCACGAGTGCCATGCAGCACATTGTGCACGGTTCTCTGGAGGCAAAGACGTCGAGCCCCTCGCACAGATATCCTCCGTCCGAGGAACTTAAGGCGTCTTCATTGTTTGACACTGCGGAGGATGCGCTTCGCTTGGCTGGGACCAGAGAAGACAATGGATCAGCGGTGGTTGTAGCAGCGTCGCTTGGCTCAATCTTTTCTTCTACACCCTCATCACAATCTGCCAATACTTTCTTTGTCTCAGTCTCTGCCACAATGGCGATACAGCACATAACCGCGTGTCTCAGCGGATGGCGGTCCACAGCGGCCCGATCAGCAGACTTGGCCAGGACGGCCTGCGTCACCGGGCTAGCCACAACCACGAACTCGGCACACCGGGTACCAAGTACCCGAGGTCCCTCGCACATCCGCACAACCAGCTCCAGGTTCCTACACACGTACGCGCGCTCCTGTGCACCAAACACGGGGGGCTTTAGTTGTGATAGCGGACGATATGCGACTGGCCATAATGCCCGCCACTCGTCGAACTGCGCGCGCGTGCATGGCGCGGTATTAGGAACCCTGTGCGTCGCGATCCGCAGTGTCCCATCTCCTTCCTCCTCCTCCTTTGCCACTGGCACCTGCAGCTCCGTGTCTGCCTCTACTGTGGCATCCAGTTGTGCGCGGGTGATCTTGTTGCATTGGCAGAGAACCACCTGTAGCAACTCGGAATCACGGCGACGGCCCTCTGTATCCGCTGCAATTCGCTTCACCCGCTTGACGTGCTCGATCCCCTCAAGCTTGGGAAGCCGTTTGGCTGCAAACTGAAGGACTCGCGAAACCTGTTTGGCTGCGACGCTTGCCGTGTACACCAGTTGCGTTTCGAGTCTTTGGGTTTCCTCGGCTACTGGCACGCGGTCCAGAGTAAAATCCATTACTGCGGCGGTATCCCCTGCCATGGCTGAATGTACCGCTTTATTTATTTAACTACCAAATAGCCAAAGATTGAATGACGACAACAAATAATAAAAGACGTGGTTGAAGAAGACAAGAAAGATATGTCTTGTTTTATGTGGTGGCAATTGTTTAGTTTGCTTGAATTGGCAATATCAGTTCCACGTGAGCTAGTCAGCTAGTTTTGGGACAGCAGTTCAGACGCTGAAAATTTTGGTAGTATTACATTTATTTCTTATTTCTTCTCTCCAAACTACTATTCATTATACACAAAATAAAATCCTAAACCTATTTTCTCAAGTGAACCGTTCTTTAGACCTTATTTTATGCCGCCTGACATGTCGAGCATTTTTCTATCTTTGATTGTAAGCATGTTGACGTTGGGTATGTTTTTTTAATGCAGCCGTTTAGATTAACGTTTTTTTTGCATTTTCTACAGATGATGCTACACATGTTTATCGGTTAATTTACAGAAAATGAAAATTGTATTCTGTCTTAATTGGTACTCTAATACTGCAAAGCAAGTGATGGGACTAGAAGCAATGGAGTAATATTTAATCTGCTCTAGAGCGTCAAGCTTTTGCCTCCATTTTATATACGCGACATTTGCAAGTACAACAAACATTAGCTAGAGCAAAACAGCGCTTTATTAGTAAATGCAATAGAAACGGATACGGCAATTAGAAATGCCTGAGTGCCATCAAATTGTTTCTTATTTACATGTCATGGGAGCTTTCGATTGTCCAATTTCCATATTCATATCTAATTACATCATCTTCATTCTTTATATTGCCTGTTCAAATTTCTACATTAGCAAATTCGGAAATATGCAGTATCGCCATCAATTTATATACCCTATTCATTTAACAATTTGTAAAAATGCAAAACCAGATAATAGAGCCTGTAAAACAGTGAATCGAGTTTGCTTGCTTGCACGTGAAATGTTTATCATCTGCTGATTGTAAAATCATTTCCTAAAAATCCTTTGTATTTATAATATTGAGAATGCTAAAAAACAATTCTACTGGCCGTTATTTACTCTAGCCATTATTCAAGATATAAGCAGCCAACTTTTCAAAAAAAAACCTCGTCAATTCCATATTAAATCCATACTTTCATCTGCTAGCCAATTTCACCATAGTTTGGCAAGCAGAACACATGTCTACCTTTGAGTAGGAACAAGTTGCAGACGAGTAATTGGTCTTAATACACCATCCTTGAATGACGTTCTTGTTGCAGTTTTTACAGTTAACTCCGCACATTTGTATCAGTTGGCCGGCAGTAATGAAATTCAGTAGGGATTAAAAGAATGTGGTGTATATTGTTCTACTGTGAATGTAATGTAATGAAAGTGCTGAATATTGGCAAGAAAAAAGCATTCCTTTTATACGCAAAATTTTATTGATGTGCAATGCTTATTCAAGTCTCTTTGTGGCACGCTGTTGTTTCATAAACAAGATACTTTAATTAAAGCTAAAACGAAATCCGTTTATATGCTTTCAAAAAATACATGCACGGCATTGGCGCTACTTGGATACTGCTATGACATTTCTTAATAAAATATTTTATTTCTTGTAGATTTCTAATTGTATTCCTCAATCTCATTTTTTGCTACATGCATTTGTCTTTATTACATGTTTATTAGATTGGCTTTGCAACTAAAAAAGCTTTATGTTTGGATTCTATTAATTATACTTTGTTTTTATTTCAGAATTGCATAGTAAATAGCCCAAGGCAAAAAATGCATTCTAAAAAACTGGAAAACTTGTACTAGCAAATCTCAATGTTTTCTAAAAGTGTTAAAGGTTATCTAAATAATAAATTATTAGCGGTTAGACCAATTTAACAGTTAAAGCTCTATGGGCAAGTTAAGGATTTCAAAATTTTAAATATTGGCTTGTATTCTTAACTTCTTTTATGAAAATATGTAATAATAAAATATTAATCTCTTGGAATCTTTTGGTTGTAGAGATTTACAGAAATAATTATCAAGTTGCCAAAGTTTAATTACAGCGCGCCTTATTAAATGGAAATCAACGTTTATTTAAAATATTTTATATAATAAAAGTATAGTTATTACTTTAAGCGGCTGTTTAAATAACAAGCAGCCATCTTTTCTGCAAACCTCTTAGTTGATTTCATATTGTACTCTTGCTCTTAACCCCAGGTTAGTATTATCATATTACGGCAAGATACACACTTGGTCACTTTTGTGTAGATACAGGTTGAAGACGGCTTATTAGTCTTAATACACGGCCCTTGGTCAACGTTCATTTTGCATGTTGTACAGGAAACTCCACACATGTTTATCAATTGATTGATATAAATTGAAACAGTAGCTATTATAGTAATGTGGTAAGTATTGTCTTGCTAGTTTAGGAGAGTAACAATAAATGCTGTGGATTGGCAAGATAAAGGCTTTCCTTTTATATAAGGCATTTTTATTTAATAAAAGTATCCCTATTAGGAAAGTAATAAAATAGTAGCTAGATAATTAGATTGCTTGAATAACATTAAATTGTTTCTAATTGATGCATTTTGGAGTGTTTCTTATTTTATATCTTATTACATATTTCTAATTTATTATACTTCTTTATTAAAAACAAATACAAGCCTAGAAATTTGTAATATTGTAAAACCTGATAAATCAATTTGAAGATAATGTTTCTGACTTGCTTTCTTATGCATGTCATGTTAAATATCCGCTAATTGCTAATTCCATTTTCAAAATGATATTCTTATATTTCAAATATACAATACTTTAAAAAACTAAGCTACTTGCTATTCAATTTAGCTACTATGCAGGATTCACGTAGATCATATTTCTACATATTTCTTAGTTTATTCCGTATTATATTTATTGTTTTACCCTCGAGCCAGGCTTGCCATATTATGACATGCTAAACACATTTCTACACTTGCGTAAGTACAAGCTTTAGACTGGTCCTCAATTTTGACGCATTCTCCTTTGTTAATATTAAGCTTGCAAAAGTTACAGTTAATTCCACACATGCTTATCAATTGATTGGCAAAAAACTAGCAATTATTGGAAAAGTTGAATATTGTTATAATAATGTAGTAAAGAATAAGAATGCGGTATGTAAGCATAAATGAAATAAGAACTTTTTATATGTAAAATATTATTAATATTTTTTGAAAAATACGTGCTTGGCATGAACATCATGTGGATAATATTATGACATTTCTTAATTTATTATCCAAATTACCTTCTGTGAATTTCTAATTACATTTCTTGTATTCACATTTTCATTATAAGATTCTGTTTTTGCGCATTTGTAATTTAATAAATTAAAGTTTTATAAACGCCCTGTATTTGCAGTTAAATTTTTTAAAAACACAAAAACTACAGAAACTGTTCAAAGAAGTATGTTTTCAGATATTACCTACCATTTATAGTTAATGTCTTATACATAGTAGTAATGCCTATCGTACGTGGTGCCAATTTCTTCTAGCGTTATTTGCTTATAATAATTAAGTTCTTCTGAGATATGCTCATTTGACAGTGTTAAAAGGAGTCTAAACATTGGATAATCGTAATCAGCAAATTTGAGTACATACTTTTTGTAGACACAACGCACATCAGACATTTTTACTGCTCCAATGTGTGTGTTGCGCCATGTGTTGTACTCTTCTGCACTGCTAAACCCATGAATGCTATTTTCAATGCTTTGATCTAGCATTTTTAATGGGGGTACCTGCGTTGATGCATTATGCTGTTGCATTGTAGAGCGAACTACATTTAAATCAGAGTTGCCAAAATATGAATCCCAGTTATTATGGATATCCAGTAAGGCATATTTGATTTCTCCTACTGCTTCTACAAGGTCAATCGGTCTATCAATTTCTAGCTTTAGTGTTCTTGACCATGTCGAATAGTAAACTGGCACATCATATGCGTAATCCTTTTCACAATACACAATTTTTAATGGCCCGTCTGTATATTTTAGCAACGTAGAAAGCACACTCAACGCATAATAGTCAAGAGAGATAAGATCAGATAGTTCTTCGCCAAAACTGCGCTTACCAGTGGGATACAACGGAATGTCAAGGTTATACGAAAAAAGAGCTTTTGACTGATCCAATGATTGTACTGGAACATGGACAAGCAATGGCCTTGTTAGTTTTGGAAACTGAACTTTATAGGACATTGGAAAGGGCGACTTTTTTACAAGTGCTGAAGATGTATTTTCGTTTATCTTGTTACTTTCAGCATACTTTTTGTAACACATTTGCCATTCATTTCTAAACATCTCAACGTAGGTTTTTGCCTTCTCATTGGAAGGAAGTGCCAACGCCATAAAACCACTGGTGGTATTAATTAGCGCGTTTCGAATACTTCTAAACCTTTGTATTAGCACATCAGATTTTCCTGCCTTCAACGTGTCAAATATTCCCCTTAGAACGCTTCTCTGTGCCAAGAAGCTCATATGGTGCCCATTTGATAGTAATTTGCCTGGTTTTTGTGCATCTGTAAAATAGAACTCGACACTGGCTAGCACATCATCAATATATTGATCTACATCAGCAATGCTATCAAGAAGACTTTGAGTCTGAGTCAGTATATCATCAGAATTAAAATCTGAAAACATGATAGCCTGAACTATCCAACGTAGAGCAATAGGATAGTTATTGAATGGTATACGGCAGTTTATAACAAACATATTGTCAGACCAGCTATATTGAGGCATACTTGGTGATAGGTCTTCATCTGACAAACTTTTGTTTAAAAGCTCGGACATTCTGGACTGGCACTCAGACTGCTGAATACGCTTTTCTTCTTGTAGAGGTTTATCATTGGCATCATATATTACTCCATTTGGAAGAACTATGTCTGATTTAAATAGCATGATCTGAAACAGAATCAAGTATGCTCGCAGGTGATCAGGAACATCATCGAGTGGTATGTAAATCCGCATCTCCACACTCCCAGCATCTGCATTGATAGTCTGCACCGCAGAAATAGGGCCGATGGCCTTGTCCAAGACTTCTAAACTCTGTGTGTGTAAAATGCTGACTGATTTTGACGAATCCGGTACAGGAATGGTTTTTCTGATCTCTTCTGGAATTTGTGCATTGGTTGCTGCAATTGCATCCTCAATGTATCTGGCATGAGCCTCCCCGTCATCAACCTTTGCCTTGTTCATTTGTTCTCTTTTCTTGAGTTTGGCTTCAAGTTTGAGTTTTAACGCTAGGTCAGTTACTGCTTTTACAGAATACATGGTTCCATCAATAAGCCATTTCTTTAAGAGACCAAGCCAATAGTCAACTGGTTTTTTCTTCAGCTCAGCAAGTATATCAAATTGTTTTGCTTGAGACCCAATGCAAAACGTGCCATGCAAGTCTGGTAAAAAGTGTGAGGCTTCAATGTCGGAAAAAATTCGAGAATGTAAAACATTGTACGCATTCTCTTCTATCCTCAGCACCAAGTTGTCGCTGTAGAGCTTGACAGCGTTCTCGAGTGCATGTAAATCACCATCAAACCGTGTGTCATAGATTCGCTGGAGTTCATCGAGTAGTAGATTCTTAAAATAATTTTCTTTAAACAAGTGTGGAATATCCGAGTCTTTCATACAATCATTTTTGTTTTTACTGTTGGCGCTATCGTAGGAGGTTTTATTAGAATTGTTCTCTATAGACTCGGCGCACTCATGGTATTCATAGGGCACGTTATCAAAACATATGTTTAACGAATTTAGATTGCTAGTAAACGTGTTCATACTAACTGAGCATGAAGATAGAGGCCTGTTCTCAAAAAAGCAGAGATGTAATGGACTAGAATTAGTACCTGCAAGATACTCTGCCAAAATTTCAAGAGCAAATGTTGTTTCAACATCTTCATACTTTGGACCATGCCATCCAAAAGCTATAAAGCCAGTACTTGTGTAATATGTTGGATACTTTACAGTTTCATGACGTGGATAATTGTTTTCTAACAGAGGGTAATATATAGGCTGGCGAGAGTCACAGCTACGACTTTGCACTATATCCGCAGAAATAGTCTGCAAGTACTCTTTCTCAAAATTGTTACTAAATGCACCAGTCAATAAAACCGTAATATTGTTGGCATCATAGTGCCTGCGGTGGTAGTCAATAATATCTTTGTTGGTAAGAGCAGCAACTTTGGATGTTCTTTCATTGTTGCAATTTTCAAGGGTTGAACTGGGATTATGCATGATTTTGTCTAGACAGAATAAAGCAAAGTCCTCCATGCCAAACTCATCGTATACCCTATTTTCAAATAGTGTTCCATTCTCCTCGCCTAGTTCGTCGTGGTGGTATACTTTGGCAACAAAGTGGTCATCATGTAAGAGAGGATTCAAAACGCAATCCAATAGAACTGGCAAGATATTTGCAGCAGCATCTTCGGTTGACGCAGAAAAATGAAAGCATGTATGGTTGTTAAATGTACGAAAATTGATGCCATTACAATAGTTATAGGAAGTCAAAATACCCATATAGCCAGGGGTGGGATAGCGATTCGAACCACAAAAAATAAGCTCTGCAAGTGCCTATGGTAAAACTTTGTCTATGCTTACCGGTATTGGTATATAGACTGTTACATCAAACACTGGATAAGGCGTGCGACAAACTATAAAGCGCATATTTGATTCAAAATGCTTGTACACCGATGTGCGGAATCCATCTGCATTACTTTTGCTTTTGCATTCACTGCTTCTTTGTTGATAGTAAATATTGTTGCCGCTCTTGATTAACAAGCGCTGCTGGAAAATATCCTGGGGGTTCATGGCAATTATTTAGTTAAAATAATTGCAAGAATAAAAAATTTGTTTGAAAGAATATTACAGGTAAAATGTTTTGAGCCGTAAACGCAATCAAACAACATGTAAAAGTAGCAAAATGCACAAAATTTATGTGTAGACCAAAATTGGGAAATAGGAAACAAGAAAACAAAAGACAAATTAATTAAATATTGAAACCAGTCTGTTAAAGAGACTTTAAATGAAATTTACATAGATAATGAAATTGCATTTACGTCAACATGATTTAATATTCATATCCATGTTCATGTCCATATCCATTTCTAATTCTAATTCTAAGTTTTGGGGAGTTTGCTTTTCAGTGTATGCTTTTTAATTAAAAGATTTATTACACCTGCAAAATTTACATTTAAAACATACTACGTCATTACAATTAAAATGTTAAAAAGCACTAATATCTGTAGTAAGTTTTCTCATATTACAGTTATAATAGCTCTAATTTTTAAAAATGATTTATTCATCTAATTATCAAAATATTGTATTTAAAATACTTCTAAGCCCATTTCATTTATCTTAAAACACGGTAATTTGGTGATTTTCTTGCATCTTACTCTGGCTTGTTAGCCAATGCAGAAATAGTCTGGCAAGCGGAGCAATTATCGACTCTTGGATATGAGCATACTGCTGATGAATACCTAACCTTGATGCAGGCACCCTGTCTAACGTTTTTGCTGCAGCTTTTGCAATTAACACCACACATATTTGTTAGATTGTTGTAGGTTTGTCTTGATAAAAATGCGGATATTTAAAATTTTCAATGAATGGCACAAAACTATACAAAAGTGATTTGAATGAATAAATGTAAAATGGCAAGGAAAAGCATTTTCTTTTATATGCCAAATATTGGCTAGTATTGATATTGCTTTCAAGACTACTGACCATATTAATTGTTTTAATGAATAAAGTAATTGGTTTGTTGAATATAAAATGCTTG
>JANBOK010000092.1:0-31989 GCA_027595805.1 Coemansia sp. Benny D160-2 | reverse complement strand
TGTCTTTCTAATTTAACTGCATTTTTACATTGCACGCATTACGGCAATAGACCACCTTTTCTCTTTGCGGCCCATTCTCTCGCAAAATGGGTGCTTCTTCCGGAGACCGCAAAAAGCAGGCTGTTCTTGGCTCCATGGCCTCGGATTCCCAGACAGCGTCGTCCCCAGAGCTTGTGTCGCAGGTTGTATCCGAGCTGCTACAGTTTGACAGTCGGCCTCGCAGCTGGTCGGCCTGCAGCGACAGAAGCACTGGGTCGCATGGCGGCGGGACTCCGAGGAATGCTAGGACTCTGGCCACATTTCCAGGCCCTGTCAGAAAAAGTGCCACCCGCTCACTCCGGCCAGCATCCATCATGTCGAGTGGCCGAAGCAGTATAGGTGCCAGCATAGGCACTAGCATAGGCAGCGACATTCCCGGCAGTCTGCTTACGGCAAGCCAGCCAAGGGTCGCTACCACGTTTGCTGGCGACTCGCATCAAGTGGAGGCACGTGGGAAGATTTACACACAGTCGCACGCAGTCTCGAGCGAGTCGAAGCCAGGCACTGTACAGTCGTCACGCAGGCAGACGCTGGATATGATAAAGCCACTCGCTGCTCTTAATGCAGCAGGCAGCGAAAACGATGTAGTGGCATCGATAGACAAGGTAGAAGGGGCAAGCGATGCAATGTCGCTTTCCTCCACAATGTCGAAATCTCGTCTTCACAGAAGAAACACAGCATCTGGCGCTACCGTTGCACATGTCTCTGTCGAGGGCTCCCCAGCTCAGCCGAGCGAGGAGAAAAAGCCTTCTAGCGAGAACAAAGCAAACGTGCGTCCGAGTAGCACATATCTTTGGTCAACATTTTCGCGATTCTCATCCAGCGGATCGGCCATTGAGGGCAGCATTGCCACTCCCACCGGCAAAGGACAAACGTCTGCAATTGACCACATGAAGAAGATGGAGCCAAAGGAAGACGCAATTCTTGATAATACACAAGACAAAACCACTGAAAGCTGTGAGATTGTCGATAATACCGAGGGTGTTGACACGGATACCGACCTCCATAAACCCAAGAGTGAGGAGAAAGTGACCAAAGATGGCAAGTGGATGTGGGGGTGGTTTGGTGCCCAATCTAGTAATGCTGCACCATCTCCCAAGGGCTCTGCAATTTCCTCAGCCCCAGCTCAGGGCACAGCCGAGATAGCAGCTGGATCAGAGTCTGGTGCAAAGCCAGACGCAGAAGAGACACTCGACTCCAAAGACCACAACGTCCACCAAAAGGACAATGTGCTTCTTCCCGATCTTGTCTTTGACGAAAATGCCACCACTTCCAACGATTCCAACACACACGGGTCTAGCACAAGCACAGGCAGCTCAACGACTGCTGACGAGTCAAGCAGCAGCGTCCGCAGCGCAGAATCATCAGACACTGTCGCAACGGCTTTGCAAAAGGACAATGGTGCTCTATCCGACCACGAGTCCGAGCAGCCGATCTACAAAAGACTGCGCATTCTGGGAAGATCCGCTATAGACTCGGCTATTGAGATGGCGCCTGGATGGGCCCGCTCGATGCTCTACGGAGGAAATGTCGCCGACGTTCTAGGCCAACAAGGCAATGGGGATGGCCACGGACATGCCAATTGCACCGGACAAAAGACAGAAAGCGTAAAGGAATCTATGGATAGGGGCGCTAGGGATCTTGGGCGCATTGCTATAATCGGAATCCACGGCTGGTTTCCAACACGCATGGTGCAGATGCTTGCTGGAGAGCCTACCGGAAGGTCTGAGAAGTTTTGTTTGATGATGCGCGATGCCCTGAAAACATATCTTCTAGAGAGCCACGGTGTTAATATCGATGAAAGCGATGTCAGTTTGTTTCCCCTGGTTGGCGAAGGCAAGATAGATGACCGCGTGGACTTGCTTCTTTCTCAGATCTTAGACGATGCAGAGCCAGGGACAAGCGATCCAGAGCCAGCAGCATCAATGACAAAGGGAGGCGAGTCCATCTTCGTTGGCAACGGCAAAGCTGCAAATGCCAAAGATATGGTCTCACCGTCTGTAGGTAAGGGTTCTCCTCCTAGTAAAACAAAGGCCGCTTCTTCTGCAGCTGGTTCCAACACCAACGCCAGAAATAGTCATCCATCTAGCAAGCATTCCGAAATCGTGGCCAAACTACTTATGCCAGAGCGAGGCCAGCGTGTAGATAAGCTCAAGGATGCAGACACAGTCTTTGTGGTTACACATTCTCAAGGAACGCCCGTGTCGGCAATAATTCTGGAACGGTTGATTGAGATGGAGATAATCGATACAACTCGTCAGCGTGTTGCTATGTTGGCAATGGCCGGAATCAGTCATGGGCCATTAGCCCATCTTAAGGACAATGTTGTCATTAAGTATATAGAGTCTGAGGCTGCTCGCGAGTTGTTTGAGCTGATGGATCCAAGCTCGCCACAGAGCCAGCGGTATGTTGCTGCTCTAAGCACAGTGCTTCATCGGGGTGTGCGTCTGATTTGCATTGGATCGTGGGTTGATGAGGTTGTGCCGCTGTACTCTGCAATCCTCCAAGGCGTTTCGCATCAGAACGTTTACCGCGCTGTCTACATCGATGCTCCCCACTATATCGACGACTTTCTAACAAACCTCATAGTTTTTGCGCTGCGGCTGCGCAACATGGGCATCTACGACCACGACCTGCTCATTCATCTTAGCGAGGTTGTGGCTGGCTCGCTGTGGGGCCATTCTGGGCACTCGACAGTCTATGGCGAGCCCTCTGTTTACAAGTTGGCAATACGCTGGCTGCTATACTCCACATCGCCGGCCGCCTCGGCTGTGCACGTATCTACATCAATTCCCACAGCGTTGCTCGGGTCAAACGCAGCTGGAGGGCGCCTAGTTGGCAAGTGTGTAAATGTAAGCGGCCCTCAAATCCATATGTCGTATCGCCCATTTGACGCTACCAAGAAACTCAACCCGTTCTACATTCCCTGGATCATGCGCACCCTCTGGGACGAGCCAGAGATAAGGCAGAATGAGGTTCTGCGAATGGAGCTCCGGCGCCTGGTGCGACTGTTTGACCAGTGGACGCCGGACACAAAGGTTGGGAAGGAGCTAAAATACCGTTTAGAACCAGTACGTGCCGCAATATGAGCCAATATATCTCCTGTAGTTTTACCTTTACGCCTTTTGCATACTCATCAACATCTTGACATTGATAGACGCTGTATTTGTTTTCATTCTTCACAAGCACAAAATAGAATAAAGGGCTTGTCGCTATGGATGGCGGTCTTTGCGCTCAGACGCTTTGTAGGCCACAAAGCCACGCAGGTTCTCAACAACAAGATCGATGCGGTCACGCAGCTCACGATCCTTTCTGCGGTCGACAGACTTTGCCAGACGACGTATCGAAGGATAGAGCTTGCGGAGCCTGTCCAAAAAGTTGCCACGAACAAACACCGGCTCGTCATAGTCAAAGTCTGCGTCGCTGTATATGTCAAACATTATATCCAGCGCCTCTGCAATCAGCTCAACGGGTACACTATTCGCTGCATAGACCTCTTTAGAGTCAGCATATTCCAGAATCGGCCTGGAAATGATCTGCTCAAGAACGTAGCTCCCAATGTACTTGTTCTCTTCTATGTAGCCAGGCTGGCGGCGAGCAATGTGTCCAAGAGCGCCAACTACTTTGACTCGAATTTCCGGACTAGATGTGACTTCGCAAACATGGATTAGCCCCTTGATCTGCTCCGCTGTCACAGGTACAGAGCCACTGACGCAGCGTGCAAGGGTCCACATACAGCCAAATACTGGTTCTAGAACCGCGGACCTCAGGCGCTGGTCCTCTTCCTGGTGTTCCTTTGGTGCTGCTTCCATTCCATAAACGTATTCAGCTATAGAAATCAGAAAGCGCCACCAGCTGCCGACACTGTCCGTGTGTAAGCGGAACCAGCTCTTTAGAGACTCTTCAATAACAAGCAAAAAGTTGTTGAAGCATCCAAGCGCACGTTCCTCAAGAGCAACAAAGTCCTCAACAACAGAAACAATCATCTTATTGCAGCTTCCCTCCGAGGACCCAAGACATTTGTTCAGAGCTGTAGTAATAGTGGTCATTTTTGTCGGTTCTGCCAGGCGCTGAAGAGACGGTATTATTGAGTTTATAAATACGCCCAGAATCGATCCTTGTACAGCCTTCTCTGTGCCCTTTGCAACTGTGCCCTCGTCTGCCAGAACACCATCCATATCATCTTGGTCAAAGCCGGTGTCCTCGGCATCCACGCCTTCCATATCCTTTTCGTACTCGCCCTCCATCCCGCTATCATACTCATCACCTCCAGCGTCGTCACTATCGCTATTGTCGCCGTTGTTCTCAAGGTTGTTTTCTTCCTGCTCTGCATCTGGGTCAGACGCGCCCTCATCAGTAAATATATTTGCAGCCAGTTCAAGCGCCATCTGAACATAATTCATGTGTGAGCTGATGCGATCCATTGCCACGGTTCCATCTGAGATCACGCTGTTGTTCACTGCATTCGCATCATCATCCATCTCGGTTGAATCCAGATCAGCAGCACCAGAAGTGACGGAAGACTTTAGCGAGACAATTGTCTTTGCCGCGGCTTCATGTATATCGAATGAAATGAACTGGGCAATCACTTGGACCAGTGTACCCGAGAGATCCTCCCAGGGCTTTAAGTCTTCAGCAGGTATTCCATCTAGACTGTCCTTGTATTTCTTTTTCAGCGAGGCAAGCGCCGCTGGTTTTATGTTTGCAAGTATCCCGCCTGCCAGAATGCGGGTGATGGCAAGGTCATCGGCAGATACTGAAGAATTGCCCGCGTGTTGCATCTGTACCACATTTCTCAGGGTATCAACTGCACCGTCCTGGCTAAGTAGCGCTCGTCTTGCGTAAAAGGTGCCATCAGTCAGGGTGCAAAGAAACTGACCAGCTGTATGCACAAGAGACGGTGGAAGCTTGTCCGCAACGCCAAAAAAGGACACGAGAAATGGCGTTAGTGCCATATCATTGATCTGCCTGATGCTCGAGGAAACCGTCTCACAGAGCACCCATAGAATTGAAATAAGGTTGTCTGTTGTAACAAAAACCAGCTTGCGCTCAGCACCATCGCCGCTCTTATCGCTATCTTTCTGTTTGATGATATCGTCTATCGATTTTGCCAGACGTGGAACAAGGCTCTGGATGGCAGCAAATATGTTCTTGCGACACATCTCTTCTGCCGCTCCCTGGTCAATGGCGGCAATGTTGTGTAGGGCGCCTGAGACCTGCACAACAACATCCGGAACCGAATCTGACAGCCGCTCGATTAAAGCAGTGATCACGTTGTTTGCCAGCAACATACGACGAACCGAGTGATCGTCCGAGACAAGGAGGTTGCTTGCGCTTGCTGCAGCCCATACCCGATCGTTGGCATCGGCGGATGCTAGCCTGCTCAGCAGTGCCGGAACCTCATCCTTGCACTGCACTGTTGTGACAGCGCCTTGCACAGCAGGCGGACCCAGAGGATTGTAGCGCTGCTGTTGCTTGAACGTGCGTTTCTGCGCCCTACCCATGGCCGGTTTTAGCAATACGAGAAAGACTACGAAGAAAAAATGAATGGAGAGCAACAAGAATAAAAAAGGGCGTTGAAGATGAAACAGCGCAAACTCTGGAAAACATTTGCCAAAAAACCTGAACCAGAAACAGTTGTCCCGCCCATAAAAAAAGCCAAATGTAAAAAAAAAGGAAAGAATCTTTTGATCCGATCCAAGGGGCTGTAATCCCGTGATGCGCACTTGCGGCAAGCACCACTTAATCCGTTGATTGTGATCTGTTTGCTGGGATCATTCTGAAGCACAGCTTGCACGCATTGGTTTACAACAGATGTTCTGCCTCCCTAACATTTGTTTTTTCCTTTCGCCAGCGTTCCTTGCTAGTTTTTCATTCGGAAAATATCAAGCATCCAGAAACACACAAAAAAGCGCAGGGGCTTTCACAAAATGCATCAGCTGCGTCTGTGCATTGTTGATTCAGAGAGATTGCGCATTGGCCATTCTATGTTGTTGCTGTTGTTGGCTCTACTGCCCATGTTGCCTTGCTTTTGCTCTGAAACGGGGGGATTTTGTATCGGGTTTCCCACACTTTTTTATTTATGCTTCCGAGCAGAGAATGGCCCTGGTTCAAGAAATTACACTTTGGTTGCAAGTGTATCACGTCTTTTTTGTGGAATAGCCAACTGAGAAATGACAAGCGATAATTGTGCGTTTGAGGTTTGGCTGAAACGGTTGCTGATAGTGAGTAGATGGCTCTTGGCCATTGAAACACGCTTGGTTGCTGTTGGTTCTTTCTCTTTCTCTATATCCTGTTAGGGTCTAGGCCCGTGGGCAATTGACATTTGCCATGCCTCTTTCTCCTCCTCCCATCCTTCCTGTTCTGACCAAGAGCTGGCCGGTGATTGGACTGGTTTATTGGTCTGACGAGTCCCGATTTTCCCGATGCGACAATATGACACCCGCGTCACAACCCCATTCCGTCGTTTTACGCGGCAGCTGATAACGAGCATGCTTATAAAATGGAAAAAGAACGCAGACAAAAGTGCCTTTCCCCCTATTCCGTCAGTTGCTTTCTCTTTGCGCTATATAATATCCTCGACGCAATTGATTTCTTCTGGCTCTTTGCGAAAACGGCCTTTTTCCATATCGCTATCTCTTTTTGTTTCTTCCAACAACAGAAAACGTTCTTTTATACTTTTGGCAGCACCTACGCTTTACTTACTCGAAACACAAGCAAGCAACATACGATGACGGACCACCACAAGACCAACATCATGACGCTGACGCGGTATGTCCTTGAGCAGCAGCGCACCCATCCTGACGCAACGGGCGATCTAACGATAGCAATAAACTCGGTGCAAGTGGGATGCAAGTTTGTCGAATCGTGTGTGCGCAAGGCACGGCTCATCAACCTGGTAGGATTAGCTGGAAACACCAATGTGCAGGGCGAAGACCAGAAGAAGCTGGATGTGCTGTCAAACGAGATGTTTGTCAATGCGCTGATGGCGTCGGGAAAGTTCTCGTTTATGGTTTCGGAGGAGGTTGACGAAATTGTTGCTGTGCCAGAGGAGCTGCGTGGCAAGTACTGCATCACGTTTGATCCTCTTGACGGAAGCAGCAACATCGATGCCGGTGTCAATGTTGGCACCATCTTTGGTATCTGGAAGCTGCCATCGGGGCCCAGTGCGACAGTGGATGAGATTCTGGTGCCCGGGTCAGAGATTGTTGCAGGCGGATACTGCATGTACGGATCCTCCTGCAACCTTGTTCTCACCTTTGGCAACAACTGCGTAGAGGGGTTCACGCTTGATCCGGCGTTGGGCGAGTTTATTCTGACGCACCCAAACATCAGAATTCCTCCCCGCGGCAAGATCTACTCGGTGAATGAAGGCAACTCGGCATACTGGGACGATGCTACAAAGGCATACTTTGACAGCCTCAAATTCCCTTCACCAGAGAGCGGGAAGAAGCCCTACTCGGCTCGTTATATCGGCTCCATGGTGGCAGACGTCCACCGCACACTCCTGTACGGAGGCATCTTTGCGTATCCCAGCGACCGCAAGTCTCGTTCCGGAAAGCTGAGAATTCTGTACGAGTCGTTCCCAATGGCATTTATTACCGAGCAGGCTGGTGGCAAGGCCACAACTGGCGTGCAGCGCGTGCTAGATCTGGTGCCCAAGCACATCCATGACCGCTGCCCAATTTTCCTTGGTGGTACCGATGACATTGCAGATGTCGAGGCTGCTTTTGCTAACAACACCAACTGGCTCAATGAAACCCAGAAGTAAGGACGCCCCACACACACATCTAGTAGCAAATGCAGTTTTATGAAGAATTTCCAGGATTACTTTTTCCATTTTCTGGCCGCCATCGCTTGTTTTCTTTTTTTTTGCTTTTCTAATTCCATTTGTTTCAAATACTAGTTTATAGGATATGCGGTTGTAGTACTTGCTTGTGTGGGCTATATATGGCTAGATGTGCAAATACACAAAAAGTAGAAAAAAGAAATGAAAGGATAGCACAAACAAGCAGCGCTCGGTGAAAACCAGCAACATTGTCGTCAATACAGCAGAGATAGGGAGCGAAGAGCATATACAGAATGCTATGCAGCCACCTTTTTGTTCTTCTTCTCATCCTCGACCATCGCAATGTTCTCCTCTGGGACTTGCGGGTGGAGCTTGAGAATGAGATCTCTGATCTCCTCAGAAAAATCGCCCTGCACCACAATCTCATCCTGGCCCTGCGGGGTTTTGGACACCGATCCACCACAGGCAAAGTGGTTGGCAAATGTCTTTGCAGTCTTCTTCAGATCAATGCCAAAGATATCAAGCCCAAATACGCTGGTGACGCATTTGCGTTTGTTACGTACCACCCGTCTGATGACAATCTTGGATGTCTTTTTCTTTTCCATCTCGCGTGCCATGCGCGCCTCTTCTTTGGTGACTGCCTTCTCCATCTTTGCGGCCTCCTTGGCTTCCTTCTCCTCGCTCAGCGTGGTCATCGCAAGCTTCTCGGTAATGGCGTTGTCGCTATACAGCTGCTGGTAAACGCTGGGATGAGTCTCTTTAAGCCATGCCTGGCACTTGTTCTTTGAAGCAGAGAACTCGCAGTACTCGGGTGGAAGACTGCAAACAGCGCAGTAAAGCAGGGTCTTCTTCGCTGGAGCTGGAGCTTGCACTGCAGTATCCATATCTCCTATAATAGAACCGGTTTAGATAGATATGTCCGTTGAACAATGGAATAGGGCAGAAACAGAGGAAAAAATGTAAGTGGACTATAAAAGAAAGCCAAATTGCAGAAGCTCCACTATCAAGAAAACCGTGAAAATGTCACCACTGGAACATACACCAAAATAGAAAAGGCGCAAATGTAGGGGTAAAGTCCACGTGAGCGCTTGAGAAAGCTAGAGCAAAAAAAAAGCCAGATAGCTCAAGAGCTCACAGCACTTGTAGCGGGGTTGGCTTTGTCTTTCTTGGATTTCTTGACTTTTTTGGGCTTCGAGTCCTTGGCATCTGCTTCTCCCGGAGCTCCGCTGAACTTTGCACGCCACTCATCAATCTTCTTCTCGTCAATGCGCGTAAACAGGTACTCTGCCTGGGCAATGACATGACCGGCACCAAGCTCCAGCTCAAAGGTATCGGTGATAATGCGTTCTGGCGCATTAAGCTGGCGTGCGATGCTGGCTGAGGTGATTGGCATAAATGGATGGAGCAGCGCGCCAAGCAAATAGATCAGATTCGCAGCAACGGCAAGCACAGTGTCGCACTGAGCACGCTGATCGTTGAAGAGCGAGTTATCGAGGCGAGATTCCTGGAGATACAGGTTTCCACGTGCCGAGATGTCCATGGCAGTGCGGAGGCCGGATCTGATATGCACAGCATCCATCTGCTCGATGTAGCGCGCAACCAGAGCATTGACATCATCAATGAGGCGACGATCGGGCGTATCAGCGCCAGGCGCAATGCGTGAAAGATCGGGCGCAGGAAGGACACCAGCGTACTTTGTGTTGGCGTCAAGGAACTTGATAACTCGGTTGCAGAAGTTGCCTAGGTTAGCCAGAAGCTCGCTGTTGTTGCGCGCGACAAAGTCATTCCAGGTAAACAGTGTGTCGGATGTCTCGGGGCGGCACGACAGCAGATAGTAGCGCCAGACGTCGGACGGCACACCAGTGTCGCGGGCGTTGTTTCCAAACACACCGACTCCACGCGACTTTGAGAACTTTCCAGACTCGTAGTTGAGGTACTCGCAAGAGGAGATGTGGTGCAAAAGCGTCCATTCGTCGCCGGTTGCAATCTCCGTAGAGGGGAAGATAATAGTGTGGAACGGCACGTTGTCTTTGCCCATAAACTGATACAGCTTGACGTTGTCGGGGTTCTTCCACCACTTTTCCCACTGGTCTGTGTAGTTGGCAGTGATCGACGGATAGCCAATACAGGCGTCAAACCACACGTAGAATACCTTTTTGTCAAACCCGTCCAGAGGAATCGGCACGCCCCACTTGAGGTCGCGAGTAATACAGCGCGGCTGCATTCCCTTCTTGAGCCAGTTGTTCGTAATGGCAAGTCCGTTCGCCGACCATACGCCATCCGATGACGCCTTGTGAATGAATTCCTCGCATCTTGGCTGCAGCTTGTCCAGATCAAGAAACATGTGCTTCGAATTGCGCACCACCGGCGTACTGTTGTCAATCTTGCAGCGCGGATTGATCAGCTCCGTTGCGTTGTATACTCCGCCACAGCCATCGCACTGGTCTCCGCGCGCATCCTCGTATCCGCATTTTGGGCATGTGCCCTCCACAAAGCGATCTGCCAGGAAGCGGTTGCATGTCTCGCAGAATGGCTGCTCTGTAATATCCTCGGAGATGAATCCGTTCTCGTAGCACTTGAGGAAAATGCTCTGCACTATTTCCGTCTGCTTCTCTGTCGTAGTGCGTCCAAAGTAGTCAAACGAGAGATTGAACCAGTCGTAGACGTCCTTGTGCAGAGTGTGGTACTTGTCACACAGCTCCTGACAGGTTAGATTCTCCTCAAACGCCTTAATCTCCGTTGTAGTGCCATACTCGTCAGTGCCGCAGATATAGAGCGTGTTGTTTCCACGTGCACGCGAGTAACGCGCAAAAACATCGGCAGACAGCGTTGATCCGATGATGTTGCCCAAATGGGGCACATTGTTGACATAAGGCAGCGCTGAAGTAATCAGCACGTTCTTCTCGCCTTCCTTTGGAAGAACAATGCCTGAGGGATTCAGGTCAAGCGCAACCGATCCATTGACCTTGCGGTTCTCCGCAGTGGCTTCTGCACGCACCAAAACGCTGACAACCTACACAAAAAAATTACATCTCCACAAGCAGCCAAAAGATCATTTAGGAAATCCATCACCAAAAGGCATCATAAGCAGAAACCATTGCGCAATAGACCCCACAACAGCCAGCTAGCTGCATGGCATAGCCAAAACAAGGAAATGGAAAATCATGACTCACATTGGCTGAATACACAGGCAGCACAGAAACAACTGCTTCCGACGAAACAAGCTGGAAATACCACTTCTGTAACGCTGGGTATGTGCTAAGCGTGTTGTTCTTTGCATTGGACAAAGCATAGTACAGGCTCCCAAAAAGCACCGCATCAACCGCAGAAACACCACTGCTGTCTCCCTTCGCACGAATGGCTGCAATCTTTGGTTCGGCTGAAGAAACTACAGTCTCAACCTCCTTGTCTGTTGGAATCCCACAAAGCGTTTTCTCCTCCCATTCCAGCAGCTGCTCAATCGAAAAGCGCTCTTCCTGTGGTAGCGCCCATATGCGGTAGAGGTAGCGGACCACCGCGTTGGCATCGTAGATCTTTGTCTGTGTATCGCTAAGCGTAACCCAGTACGGCTGTTTGGATTTCGAAGCCCCGGCCTCGGCTGAGACGGACGCATCTGCCCATTGCACTGCTGAGCCTGTAGCCTGCGCAGCAACCAGTATCTTTAGAAGCCCAGCCGCCGACGCAGTGTTTGCTGCTGGTGCTGCAAGATTCTTCGTGATTGTAATTGTGCTTTGGCCCGCTTTTGTCATTGTTGTCCAGATTGATGGTTGCTAACAGATGAACAGTGAAAAAGGAAAGAGAGAAAAAGTAAATTGTCAGAAAGAGAAAGAGAAGGAGCGTCCAGCAAATCAATGCTTTTTTCCGTTTTTCTTTGCAGATGATTAGATTTCATTTTGCGGCTCCATGACCAAGGAACACCCCCAATCGAACGGCTTCCAAAAATTGGGACCATGATTAAGCAGTATCAATCAAGACATCTTGCTAATGAAGGGGTTCTTTTTTATCAGCTCTGGGACAAATGAACTTTTTTCCTTATCCTTGAAGCTTTTTTTCGTTTCAACTCCTAATTGTTGTCGTTTTCAATTCGTTTAATCTTGCTATCGGGAATTCATTTGTTAGACACAGCCAATTAGATCGGACGAATTGAGTCAGCAGCGATCCCTCAGCGCACGATGAGTCTGTTTAGCATTATACGTACTGCGTCGCAGCGGCTAGCAACAACAGCGACAATAGCGGCAGCAGTCTCTCACACAGCATTCCTTGGACCACAATCACAAGCAATCCGCACAATGTCAAAGCTAAAGACACACAAGGGTACGGCAAAGAGATGGAAGGCTATTGCAAATGGCGCCTTCCAACGCAGACAGCGAGGGCTCCGCCACAAAACGGGCAAACTGCCTTCCGATGTTCGCCGCGGAAAGCACAGGCCAGTCATCTGCACAAAGGGCCAGCAATGGCACCTCGACAGACTCCTCCCGTATGCCAAGCACTGACACATTTTCTCTATAGCAATACATATACTGTATCTACTCTCTTCTTTCCGCCTCTTGCCAATAGAGAGAGACTGTGTATCACTTGGTATTAGTTGTGTAAAGATGAATAAATGCCAAAAAATAGTACATTGTAGTGTGCGTGCTAGCTGTTGAATATCCGCGAATATAGCCGATCGTGCATGCCCTGATAAAGCTCGAGAATGGGCTCTGTGTATACTGCCGATTCGCCAAACACATCCTCAATGCTGTGCATTGACACCTCAGCATGGCCCCACTGTTTGAGAAGATCGCTTACAAACGGCTGCATGTCGCACTGAAGAGTCTGTGCTCGAAGAGGCCCAACAAGATTTAGACGGACTGCGGCGGAAAAGAGCTGTCGGACAAACTGGAACAGAAACAGCTGCTGCATGTGTGTTTGAGTAATATTCAAGGCAGCACACACAAACCCAAAAACCGTTGGCCAATGTGCTCGGATCTCACCCAGTCTTGAGAGTTTCTGAAGGCGCTTTGCCAACTCTGCACACAACTGTCCGCGCTTGTCCGCCATAAATCCTGCTTGGGCGTACCCTCTGTTAAACAACATAAGAAGCCCGCCGCCTTGTGCAACCGAGGCACGCATTGCCACTCTGTTCGAAGAGAGCATCGACTGGTGGTAGCTGTCCACGCGCGAAATATCAGCCAGCATGGCATCGATTGCAGACCTTTCTCCTTCTTCTCCAGCCTCGTGTGAAATGCGCTGGAGATGGTCAAGCGTCAGGATATGTGTGCGTGTGCAAAAGGGAAGCGTCAGGCGGGCTTGGTTGCGCGTACTGTCGCAAATAAACGCCAGAAACGAGGAGTTGTCCTCGTCAGATGCGCCGTCACGGACAAGCCCGGCCTGTGCTGCTGCCTCCAGCCCAGCAGACGCAACAAAGCCGCCGGTAGGGAGCTGCGAGTCGGCCAGAAGCCAAAGAAGCCAGGTTTCCTTGTCCATTGGGGGGGGCGCTCAATAACAAAGTACAAACGTTGGATGTGGATGGAGAGTAAGATAAAGAGAGGGGAATGGCCGGGTTTTCAGAAATTTGGTTAGGAAGGGATAAAGGAACGGAAAACAACAAAGTGGCGATATGATTTGATCTTTGTTTAGTGATTTGCCTAAACACGGATCTTTTTTTTGGTGCGTTCGGCGGATTTAGGCAAAGTTTTCCTTTGTATTGTTTTAGCCCAAAAAATAACAAGACAGCAACAGCATCTTTTGTCTTCTTTCGGCTATTTGGTTTCTTTTTTTCTGCGCTTGTGGCATATTAACACCGACTTTCTTTTCCTGTTATCTCCCTTCTCCTCATACAGTAGGCAGTAGTCCATTCAGCTTATACTTGTACAGACTAGCGTACCACACAGCAGACCCAACGCCATCCCACTCAGCAGCAGAAAACAACATGACCAGCAAGGACTACTACTTTGACTCGTACGCACACTTTGGCATCCACGAGGAGATGCTCAAGGATGAGGTGCGTACAACGTCGTATCGCGATGCAATCCTGAAAAACAAGGCGATCTTCAAGGACAAGGTGGTGCTGGATGTCGGGTGCGGAACAGGAATCCTCAGCATGTTTGCGGCCAAGGCAGGAGCAAAGCACGTAATCGGCGTGGACATGTCAAACATTATTGATAAGGCAAAGCTCATTGTAGAGGAGAATGGGCTTAGCGACAGAATCACGCTTCTGAAGGGCAAGATGGAGGAGGTGGAGCTTCCGTTTCCCAATGTCGACATAATCATCTCCGAGTGGATGGGCTACTTTCTGCTCTACGAGAGCATGCTGGACACCGTTTTGGTTGCGCGCGACAAGTACCTGAGCCCTGGTGGAATGATATTCCCAGACACCGCGACCATGGTGATATCGTCCATCGAGGACGGCGAGTATAAGGAAGAGAAGCTCAACTTCTGGGACGATGTCTACGGCTTCAAGATGACGTGCATCAAGGAGTCGGCGATGCACGAGCCGCTTGTTGACACTGTGGAGCCGCGCTTTGTTAACGCATCGCACTGCATCTTCAACACTATCGATATTATGACTGTAAAGAAGGAGGATCTGACATTTAGCCTGCCCTTTGAAATTTCCATCAACCGCGATGACTACGTGCACGCCTTCATTTCTTGGTTTGACATTGAGTTCCGCGCCTGCCACAAGCCTATTCATTTCAGCACCGGTCCCTTTGCAAAGTACACGCACTGGAAGCAGACTGTTTTCTACACAAAAAACACGCTGACGGTCTGCAAGGGCGATGTCATCAAGGGAAACATCACATGCTCTCCCAATGCAGACAACCCTCGCGATCTTGACATCTCCATCGGCTACGCCATGGAAGGCAAAGTGGACTCTTCCGAAGAATCACTGCAGTACAGGATGTGTTAAGTCAGCCATACACGTAGCTGAGGTTTCCTGGTGCAAACCACACCCGTCATGCCACACAGACACTTCTTGTAATACCAGGGACAGTTAGCCATGTTGTGATCCGGAGCATGTTATTGTTTCTAATATATACCCTACAAGTTCTACACAAGTTGCTTGCTTTGTTTTGCAGTGGAAACAAAAAAGTACTAATGCGCCTAGATTTGAAGCAATTTATTATCCTCTTTGCTCCACTATGTATCATTAAAAACCAACGCAAGTACAAGCGCGCAAACCCAGAATGTTAGTATATAAAAGAAAAGTGATGGAAAACCTAGGACTGATATTGGCCATTCTAGCTGCTAATCGTCATCTTACCCGGGGCTGGAGAAAGCAACCCCTTCTGCATAGCATTGGGCACGGTGCAAGTGTGTGTGTTCTGGACTGCTGACGGATAATCAGCAGTCTCGCGTATAGCCACTATTGCTTGTGCTAGGCGCTTCAGTGCAGGCTCAAACATGGCCACATCAACCAGAGCAAACGCCGCGCGCAGGTAGCAATCGGAAGAGGATGTGTTGCTGCCGCTGCTGCCGCTGCTACAGAAAGGCGCGCCAGGCGCCATCATCACACCGCACTTCTTCATGGTCTCCAGCAGTCGTGGCATGGCTTCTGCTGCGTCGGGCCCAAGGTTTACCTTCATCCACAAGAACATGCCAGCCGACGGCAGCACGTAGTCAACAAGCCCAGCCACGTGCAAATCAACCATGCGCACAAACACGTTGCGGCGGAATGTGTAGGTTGCGCGAAGGTTGCGCAGGTGCTGGTTCCAGCCCTCAAGGCCCCACGTGTCGTTGAGAAGCTTTGAAATAAGACCCTGCGCCAGTCCGGACGGCTGGAGGATTGTTGACTCGTTGAGTATCTGCAACTTGTCTAGAATGTATGATGGAGCTGTAATCCACCCGCATCGAAGATTTGGCGCAAGGATCTTGCTAAAGGAGTCCAGACGGATTACGCGCCCCTCAGTGTCCAGCGATAAAAGCGAAGGAACAAGGGGGTCCACTTGCTGCTGCTCACCACTATCAACATCCAAGAGCCCTGCCGCACCAACGGCATTCTCTAACGACCTGCCAGTCGAAAATGGTGCAAACTGTAGGAAGTAATAGGGGTCATCTTCGATGATTGCTAGGTTGTGCTTGCAGGCAACAGCGTAGATCTTCCGACGGCGTTCCAGCGACATTGTTGCACCTGTCGGATTCTGGCCTGTGGGTACAAGATACATTGCGCGAAGAGGTTTTGGTCCGGCCCAGCGGCTGCAGATGTTGTCGAGCGATTCGGGGTCCATTCCCTCGCCATCCATCTCAACTGCCAACGGCTGCACCTTTGCAGCCACCAGGCTGCTGAGCGCCCCAGGAAATGTCCATTTTTCCACAATCAGCGAGTCACCGGCCTCGCAAAACAGCGACACTGCCTTCCCAATGGCGTCGGTGTTTCCGCAAGACGCAATGACCCCCCAGTCTGCGTATCTTGGATTGTGGACAATCTGTGTATACTTTTTCAAAAAGTCGCAATAGCTGTCAACGCCACTCCCCGCTCCATACTGGAGTAGCTCGTCCAGGCTTTCTGTTGAGCGGTTTTTCTGCGACTTGTCAAGCACCAGGTTGGCGGTGCTGGGCGACAGAGCTTTATCCTGCCGAGACGTTGGCGACACTACCTTTGCCTGGAGCTGTAGTATTGGGAACGTGTTTGGGTGTGGAACTCCGCCTGCCATGTTGATCATTGTGCTAGTGGGGTCGCCCATGACGGACTTGAAGGCGCTTTTCTTGTGGATACGCATCGCAGGAACAAAGATAGCGCTGAGATCCCTTGGTGGTGGTAGAGCTGCACCTGTGTCACCAGCACAACCAGCGGATGTTGTCATGTTGGGAGCCATTTGCGGAATATAGAGTAAAAATTATACGAGTGTAGGCGAGGTTTTACGAGCGTCGTTAAAACCTATTTAAAGTAGTTATTAGTATCTGCACTGTCTATTAAATCAGGCAAAAAGGACGCAGCAAAATGTGTTTCTGGATACAGCTGCAATAGCAAAATTAAATAGGAAAACAGGTTTGTTACTGGGGTTGGAAATACTATAGCGAAATATGCAGCTCAAATTCAAGCAAAATATACAAAAGTGTATAGACGGCTCTTGGGGATTCTGCAAGAAAAATTCAAAAAAGTCAGAGAAAATGTGGGAAAAACTGGGATGGAGAAAGTACTCATGTTAC
This sequence comes from Coemansia sp. Benny D160-2, assembly GCA_027595805.1. Lineage (NCBI taxonomy): Eukaryota > Fungi > Kickxellomycota > Kickxellomycetes > Kickxellales > Kickxellaceae > Coemansia > Coemansia sp. Benny D160-2. The sequence continues at coordinate 15,032 of JANBOK010000092.1, read as the reverse complement.
GACGGTGTTCTGAATGCCAGCACAAAAAGGCCCCGCAACAATGGCTGCTTTTATATATCTGCCACGCCCACGTAAAGGAAGAGGAGTTTGTCAGTGCACTAGCTCACTATTTACTGTCGCACAAGCAAAAGGGCAAGCAAGGAACAAGCGAGCAAGGGAGACGGAGAACAAAGGAATCAAGGGCTTCTTGCTGTTGTGCGACACCGAAAACAACCAACAAAAGCTAGTGACGAAGGGGTGTTGGTGGCGTGCGCAGCTCAGACAACAGGCACACGTTTCCAATAATAACGACAGTAGGTAATTTTCCAACACGAGACGAATTATTCCAATAGGCGCCGCTTAGTATGCTGGTTGTACTTTGCCCAGTTTTTTCTGGCCATCATTCCCTCCCTCCATTCAGGCGTCGCCACCCCCGCCCTTGTTAATGAAGCAAGGATACAAGCAACAGAAAGATATTGAGAAGGCACGCGATGGCTGTTGCGCAACAGCATATTGGGGAAAGGCCCGTCTATCCAGGGAGTTTTGATATCTGACAGGAGAAATGCCCCGGTGCTTTGTAGTTTCCTCAAATTAGCGGCATTAATAATTCTGTGAATGCTTGGGCCATGTCACCGGGTCTGTGCCAAGGAAGGCGGGATGTGTGCATAGCCAAAAACAGCAACAAACCTTGTTCATTTGAAGTACTGAATCGTCATCCGAGACGCTAGGTAGCTAGCTTCCCATAGGCATAGAAATCAATAGCCTATTTCTGTCTTCATCGATTTTGCTTGCGGTTTGTGGCAGTATGATCTGCACAATGGAGCATGCACGCGCGCCTCATCGCTAGAAGCGTCTGGGCGCGGTGTTTTTCTATATACTAGGCATGGAGTGAAATGCACGCTCGAGCGCCATGAAACGAGCTGCTTGCTGCCATTGCATCCCATCTGTTATCTGAAGATGGGTTCCGCATTACAGCCATCTTCTTCGCTTCTCATACAGTCTTTCTAGCTCCTTTCTCCGCACCTCTGTGCAACACAAGCCACTCTTTTTTTGCCCGCTTCAATCAATATCACGGAGCAGCCGCATGTTGAATTTCTAGGTTGTACAGCCCTTTAAACTCCACTCCACAAGAAAAACTAAAGTCAGCCTCTATCTGCAGAGTATCTTTCTTCTCCAGATGTTGCACAAACAAGTACAAAGACTGCTACGGTCAGAATAAAAATCTAGGATCTGTTTTTTTTTTTGCATTTTCCTACGGAAGGAACACACAATAAGGCTATGGCCGCTCACTTTATGCTCATTTGTTTGATATAATAAAAATAAATACTTACTGGCTTCGCTTGCCCAATAAACACAGTCGCCGAAAGCCACGACGTTACGCATTCCTTTGTTACACTTGCGCACAAGCTTTTCTGACAAGCTAGCAGTAGGGTTGGTGGCGCAGTTGGTGCTGACAAAAAAGAATGAATGAGCGGGTGGGTTTGTACGTAATAGAATAGCCAATAAAGGCATTTTTTGCTTTACAACATGTTAAGCGGGCAAGCTCAGGTTCCTGTCAATAATTGGATCCCGGACAATATACAGACAAGAATACGGGATCACTTAGTAGTGAATTCTATTGACAGCGTCGTTGGCATTATTCCCGATGAGAGATAATCATAATATGATATAAATTTTGACATTGACTGAGAGCATTTTCTCGGGCACAATTGGATGTTGAAATCTTTAAATAGACATTAAATATTTCCTGTTCGATTGAATATTTATTATAATTACTATTATTATCGCCAAGACACAAAGTTTGTCAGAAACAAAAAGATCTTGTATATCAAAAAGAAACTAAAGATCACGGAAGCACAAAGAACCAAGGTAAAAATTGTAATTCATAACATTATATGCCGCTAGCGCCAGTCAAATAGTTGACCACATCTTAACCCCTTCATCCTTCTCCAAACAGATAATCAGTTAGGAAGGCGAAAAAGCCAATTCAGTTGTTGCCGCGTGCTGGGACGGTCGCTACAGGCGGCTCCAGATATAGAGGAGACAAGGAGCAGGTGCCTACGCCGCGATCCCTAAGTCGTTTGCTAGCCATGGACGGCGCAGATGCACCCTTGGAAGCCTGTCTTTTGTCTGTAGATGAGACGCTGTTACCACCGGCATGTGCCTTTGGCTGGCAAGTTGAAGGAGATGGATTTCCATTGCTAGAGTGAAAGTGTTGCACAGTGTGGTTGTGCTGCTTGTTGCCAATGCTCTGCTGTGGATGCGGGTGACGTGACAATCTGAACCATGCACTCAAGGGGTTAAGGATTTTGGACCTAAGCTGCCATCCACTGGAATTCCCAGATGTGTTGACAGCATCACAATCATCATTTGCGCCGTCGGCAGAGTGGTTGCCCACCTCTGAGCACAAGTGCGCGCCGGAATCGTGGTACTGATGGTGAAGGCTGTTGCCAGACGTGTTCAACTTTGTACCAACCGACAGCTCTGACAGCGCAGTGATAGGCGGCGCTGTCAGAGTACGCGTGTTGGAATCGCCTATATCCATCTGTGTAGAGTACGAGTGAGAACCTTGAGCAGACAAGGCATGTGCGTAGCCTTCAGGCGCTTTCAAGCTCAACGAGGCAGCCGGAGATTCAGAAAACACAAGCGTGTTAACGGGCGACGCATCCATTGCATTAGATCCATAACTGGTTAGACGAGCTGGAAGAGGTCGTGCGGGTGTTTCAGCAATGTTGGCAGATGGTTTGCAATGAGGCTGACCACTGCGTACCCCAGAAGCACTGCAATCCTTAGAAAATGGAACAAGCGATGCGCCGAACTGGTTGGACGATAGACCTGATACCATTGATCCTACCTTTGCGATATCTGGCGCAGTTGACTGATGGCGTAGAATATAACGTCCTTTTTGGCCCTTACGGGAGAGAGTAGAGCTGCCGCTTGATTTTTCCAGCTCAGGCGAATTAGAATGCGTGCTTTTGCGCAACGAAGGAATCGAAACCGACATGCGCGGGGCCATGGATTTCGAACTAACGCTCCTAGATGCACACGGATCATAGCGCTGCTGCTGGTATCTTGACCGTGCATAGCTGCTCTGCACCTGCTCCAGCGGCTGCAGAAAATGAGCAGAGCTGGAGGTGGCGGCAGATGGTGCAGCGGTTGCCGCGGAACTTGCAATTCCAGAGTCAGGACAGTGGTAGTAAACCGGCGAAGGGTGAGGAATGTTGCCACAATTTCCACGCGACACAGCTCGCTTTTTTGGCGATGGCCGCAGCTGTAGCTGTTCACCGGCGGATAGCTGGTGTAGTGGTCCAGCCGAGGGTATATGCGGCAAACCAGTGTGAGAGCCCACACCCGAGTAGTACGAGCACCCCTGGTGTTGAATAGATTCGCACGATGAAGCGGAAATGGAGCCTGAGCGCATATTTTGATCCGTTACTTGGGACGTTGGCTTTTGATTAAAAGAAAACTGAGGCCTTGTCGTGTCTGTATAATGCCTTCTGTCATGGGATGGAGCTGTAGACATGCTGACGGCACCATCATAAACCATGGCTGGAAAGTTGTTTCCTGAACCCTATAGTGGTAGATATATAGAAAGTTATTTGTGGATTTATGGTGGTGTTAATGAGGGAGTCAGTAAGGCAAATAGACTTGTAAGCAGATAGAATGTGGATATGGTGATACCACTAATAAAATAATAGTAGGATATCTAGTCAGTTGGGCAATCGCCGCACATTCCTGCCTAACGAACTTATTGAGCTGGCAGAATGTGTGCGAATATGGTGATGATGATGGTGAACAGATGGTTCGGCGTGTCTTACATTTGTTAATTCGGCTGCACCCGCCAACGAAGACGGTTCCAGCGCTGATGGTAGTGGTTGGTGGCTCATGTGTCTATCCTTTAAGCGAGCATGCTGAGGTTTCTGCTGGCTTTGTACGGGGACATGGTTGGTGGCCATAGAGTTGTTTCCAAGACCGAGGGTTGGAGGATATACCCTGGATGGCTCCGGATAAACACCAGGACAACCCCCTTTCTGAACCGGATGATGCTGTTGGCGCGACTCGTAGGTAGCTGGAATAGAATGAGCCATGTTAGCATCGCCCGATCTGCTTTGGGCTAAGGCTGATGAAGCGACGGCTGCAGATTCCGAGGCAGTCCGATGTGAGTGCAAAGCACCAAACGGCGGGGTGGTAGGTGTTAGAGGTGTTGCATACTTGGTGTTGCTAGGGTGGAAAGCTGAGGCAGCCTCGTTAAGATCGCCGTTGTCAATGCGCAGGTCAAAATCAAGAAGAAATAGCAGCTGTTTTTCCATTAGGTTGACTTCGGCAACAGTAAACATGGTTGAGTAACGCGCCCAGTACTTGTTTTTTGGCGACGCATCGTTGAGATACTTTCTAACACAGTGAATGAAAACAGAGGTATATAGACCTTGGTGTATGAAATTAGTATACTTGTCTGGGCTGTATGTTTAACTAACAGCATAATGCGTGGAAACACGCCATAAATGCCCAACCACTTACCCAGCGACAATTAGAGTTGCCAGAAATATGCGATGGCAGGTACACTCCATGCCTACAATGTGAATCAATGTAATGCAATGTTGTTAGTAGAATGGCCAAACACCCTAACACATGCTTTGCCAAATGGCATAACAATGCAGCAAACAAAAAAGATCGGGTGACGGCTGCTTTTGGATTGTATGCAAGCTCAACAATGCCCAAAACAGAAAAAGCAGTAATCAGAGCCAATTCACAACCGCATGGACTAGTGTAAAATACAAGCAACTGAAAAGACATCATCGACAAATGAAAATGGTAATTCGGATCACAAAAAGCACAATACAATAGGTCTGCGCCACAATACATGGCAAGTCTGCAGTAGCAGTAATCGGCAGTAATTTTTGTAGTAGATACGGTCTTTTTCAGCTCTGGACAGACCATATCCGAGAAAAAAAGCATCATCCAATGGTCGACTACACCACAAACAAAAATATGTTTCTGCCAGCACAAATATCAAGCTGAACGCGATATAGCAGCAGAATATTGGCCATCTACAGACCAATATTAGTATATACAAAGGCAATTGGCAATTAGCTGTGCTTACCTCTAGCTTCCTTTGGCAGCCGATGGCGCAGGCGCTGAAGATACACAAATGTGCATATAAGCGTCCCAGCCTGAACGCGAGAACGAAGCACAAGATTTGTGATAAATATGTCCAGCGGCGGTATGTTGGACAGAGTGTTGGCACCAGGCGTTGCTGGGGGCGAAGGAAGCTTCTCAGCCAAGCCAGAGCGAGTAGAGCGCTGCAATGAGGCAGCATCTGTAGCACCAGATGCTGTGTTTGCTGGAGATGTGCGATCTGACGACGAGATAGCCGGAGCAGGGGTGCACGGAATGACACTACGCGCGTGCATAGCAATTGCTGCAATCATATCCTTTGTAATCTCACACTGGATAGTATCCAGAGTGCGTGAGTGGAGGGGAGTAGACATGTTGAGATGCAAAGGACGCTGCTGCTGCTGCTGATGCGACTGTAGCTGTTGTTGCTGGTTGTGTTCAACTTGGGCAGGCATATTTGCACTAGATATTACGTGAGCAATATAACGCTAATCCCGAGGATGTATAACTAAAAAAACCAGGCAGGGTTGCGTATAATGCTATGCGGATGTAAAATCCAAAAGACTATTAAAGATTAGATGTGCCTGTAGTATACAGGCTAGTGAAAATGCAGACAAATATAAGAATTGAAATTACAAATGTGTTAGTGGCGGCGTTTTCGGAGGTAGAATATTAAATTATGATAACGTAAATAGATAAAAGTGAAGGGCTAGGAAGGTGCGTTTTGAATAATAAAAAAGAGAGGGTGTAAAAACACTCTGGTGCTGCAGAGCGGAAGGTGTAAATATAGGTAAACAGGACCAAATGTTGTCTAACTGAGCAAAGACGATGGCGAGGAAAAAGAAAAAAGTAGGGTGAAAAGAATGGGGGATGGCAATTGTGTGCAAGACCAACGATGAGTTTGATGGCAGTAGAGGGGTTGTTATGCAGTATAGCTGATGTACAAGAAGAAGCTAAATACTTTGGCTGTGTAATTGGGGAGGGCTGCTGGCTAAAAAAAGTTTGCTTTCTTTTATCAAGATTGCTTGGAAAAACCGCAGAGCGTGTTGGGGTGAGTAGTAAACTGAAGCTTAAACAAAACAAACAAAAGAACTAGGGATGCAGGTACAAAAGTCCTTTTTGTGCAAATACAAGTCAGTAAACGAGATAAATACAGGATCTATAGTGTTATGTCCACCCGTTTCTGGTATCAAGCACAAAAACAAAAGAGGAACTATGAAGGAGAGATGCAGTAATAGTCTAAATAATTTCCAGTTTCAGACCATGTAGGGTATGCAAGAATGAGTAGCTGAAGGATGGCGGAGTTTTAGTTGAATGGACAAAGATGTTTGCATAGCGAACAGGAACCCAGAGCGCAAAACCACAATTTATACAGGTGCCGCAAGCAATTGCTTGCCTTTGAAACAAAAAAAGTTGCGCAGAGAGCCGGATTAAGCCAAATAAAAATACTTTGTCGCGCTTTGACAATCAAAATAAAAGCGGCATCGTGCTGGGTTTGTTCTCAGCTTTAGCATGCGCTGAATGGGGAAATGGTCAATAATGAAAATACTCAGTCTCATGATAAAAAGGCCAAAACAAAAGAGCAGAGCAGACCATTGCAAAACACAATAGACATTGAGGAAGCACCGCTTTGATTATGCGCGTGAGCCACAGACCAGACATCAAGCGGTCCAATGGTCTAGCAAAGAATAGCCAAAGCAAAAACAGCCAAAAAAAAACAGCGTGAACAAGACACACGTGGGCCGGACTGGCACTTTTTTCTTTTGCATCTGAATGAAGACACCGTCCATGTGGCTGTGCGGACCAGCGCAGACACTTTCTTTTGAGAAGAATAATATGGCAAGCAGATCAACAAGCATTGCCTAAAATGGGAATATCAGTGCCCGATATGCAAGGGTCCAGTTGCAATATGGCTATAAATAAACCACAACAGAAAATATGGATGTGTGGCGGGCATGCAGAGGAGCCAACAATATCATGCAACGAGGATATTATTGTACCGGGTTTCTAGGCAGTGTATGTTGCGTGGAATTGAGGCCGAGTCTAGATTCTGCAAATAAAGCAGCTGCCGCCAAGGCTTGCTGGACGACGGTACTCATTGCTCTCAGCAAGCTGTGCATCAATCAACACAATCAAATATGTAAACCACTCTAACTCATGACACACCCACACTCAATGCTGTAAAAGAACGTAAAGCGCAGTCTCCGCATTCAATAAACTTTAGAGATGGTGGCTGCTGTTCTGCATGCACTTTTTTGTTGTTGTGCGGAGAAAGGCATATATTGTCAAAATGCGGCTCGACACCACGCCATATATTTCTTTGGAAGGAATAAAGTGTGGGAGACAAATTCCCCCAACCTGTCTGTTTGGACCAGACTTTTTGCAACATTCACCTACATACCTTTTGCCGGTTTCGAGTAGAATACGCGCGCCCTGCTTGGCAGCTGGATATCTCTGTATGCCAAAAGCGCTTGCTAGAGCAAACAATATACGCAAGGCGGTGGCGAGCGGACTGCAGGCGATCAGGAGGCGCAGAGGAGTTAAAGGTTATTTGGGTTTCGCAGTTGTGGCAACAGAAACAATGGCTGTGTACTTTTGAACTGCGGGTAAATACTGGCTGTCACAACAATAAACGACCAGGCAGGCGAATTGTCACAAAGCGAAGAATAGCAAAAGGCAACAATGTTGAAAAAGTAAAAGATCAAAACATAGAGTACACAAGAAAGAAAAAACCAACAAGGTTACACGTAGAAGATGGACTAGAGAACAACTAAGAGCAGTCTTCGTAACAGCGATAGCGGTATAAAAACAACAGTGACAGAAGCAGCAAGAAAAAAAAGAATACAGGTGAAAAAAAGTACAATAGAGACAGGCGAAAAAAAGATTGTGGATAATTCTTCTATCTGAAGAAGCATGGACGAAAAGTGTCAGGCGGGAAGCTCGATTGCACGAGTATTAAAAGTTATGCTGGAACAGCATTGCCCAGTGCAAAGGTCTACACATCTATTATAGTCAAATGGGCAAAGGGTTATTTGCCTTTCGCGTCGAAATCTCCCACGATTTCAAGCACTGGCTAGCAGTTTTTTTTGAATGTTATAGCCATAAATGGGCATTTAAAAGGCATTTTGCTAAAACTTTAGAAAACTAATGCAATGCAATGCTTTCTTTCTTTCTTTCTTTCTTTCTAAAATCTGCATTACTATTGAGGGGTTATGCAAAGACTAAGGCAGTTTAGTAGAATAGCTGTAATGGCATAGGTATTGCGGAATGGCTTCACTGGCTCTGCAAAGACCTTGTAGTGAATATAAAGATTAATGACATCTCTCGTTCGCTTTCCTCGTTTTTAACAGTAGCAGCGCACGCATCATAGCATCTAATTTTCGTAAGATATTAGTGTCGTGCCTACAAAAAGAAGGCTGCATAGAAAAGTCTGCAGCGTGAAGAACTCTCAATCACATATTGAATGTGGGGAAAAGCGAGTGCTGCTTGGATCAATACAAGCCATTCCGTCGTTATAGTAGTGGACTGTTTGTTGCTGGAGCAGAATGTCGAAGCAAATGAAAAGATATGAATTCACAGATTGCTGTATTTGCGGGACTTTGGAGGGTAGCATTGGACAGACTAAAAAAAAAGAAAGCTACAGCCAAAGAAAGCTGTTCATTACATCTGTGGAAAGCGGATAGTAACAGCACGGGCACACACATCTCCCGCATGCGATGCGTGTTTGGTTTAACGCAGGCTCAGCTAAAGTCGTCAATCAGGGATTCGCGCATCTTGCGTATGTCGTGTTCCTCGCCTTTGTTGTCTCTTACAATGGCAGAAGGCTCCGAGTCGTGGAGCTTGAAGATGCTCTCAATGACGCTTAGCTCGGTGGAGGTGGTATCAAGGCCGGCAAAGGCAGACCAATCGTTTACAACCAGACCGCCGCCAATGACGTCTGAACCACGGTTGATTGTGCCAGCAACCAGAGGAACCTGGAGCAGGCTGGAAAGCTCATCCTGATCCTGTACGCTTGTGCGTGGATGAACAAGCCCGCCTTGGTTGGAGATTGCACAGTACGATCCGACAAGTACGTTGTCAGCAATTGTCTGGCGGAAAACCTCAACGCCCAGAACATCAGCAATGATCTCCTCTGTTTCACGGTCCAGATCTGGATGCACAAGAGCGACGTAGTCGTTGCATGCAATAACGTTGCCTAGCGCACTCAGACGCTCCTCGACACGCTGGATGGCAACGCTGTCAGGAAGCGAGTTCCTCAGATGCTGCAGCTCCTGGTCTGTTGTTGTGCTAGGCACCAGCAGTCCACGGCGATTTCCCGCCGTAAGACGGCCGATAATCCGTGTTCCGGCAATTGACGCATGGACAACTGGAATTACATCGCCCAGCTCGCTCTCAAAAACACTGTAAAAGTTCTCAGAGCCGCCAATTGCAACAAGGCAGTATGAGTTTGTGAGCTTGGAGAACACTCCGATTTCGTTGCTGTTCTCGAACTGTGCACGCACGGACATTCTTGCTGTTTGCTGTCTTGAATGTAGAGTACGTTCTTTAAAAGGTAACTGCTGGTACAGAGATTAAAGAAAGAAAATGTACTGCGATTAAAGGAAAGAGAGAAAGAAAAGAACAATATACAAAGTAGTAGGAAGAACGCTTTCTGGCTTTGTCCTGGCTGTGAGTGGATTTTCAAAAGTCAGAAACTGAAGAAGAAAAAAATTGTGCTGATATACACTGATCTGATCTGGATGCACTCACTAATCTAAAGTAAGGGTCGTCGTGGGTGGGAGGAGTATTTTCTTAAAGTATGAGAGGAGAAAATAAAGCCGGGAAAAATGAGCTGAATATTTTAAATGAAGACCGGCTGCAACGGAGTAAAAGCAGGGCTGTTGTCGCTTTTTATATACCAACATAGAAGAGGCTCTCTATAGATATTATTTCCTTGTGTTTTGTTGGGCTAGGAAAAGGTGGAAAGGAGTGGAAAAAGCAGTGCTGCGGCCACCGCTGGCTGGGCAAAGGACTCGAGATTTGGGTTGCATCTTTCAAGGTTTAGACTGCTGCGGCATAGTGAAGGGAAAGGTAGAGGTTTCCTTTCAGGTCCATATCCAAGCAAAGGGCAAACAAGAAAAGTGCCTAGGTCCAATGGAACCGCAAAATGAGAAACAATCTTCTCACAGCTGAACATAGGCTGTGTAATAAAAGGGAAAATATTAGAGTTGGAGGCATTAAGCAAATCATCGCGGAGCTCGTTCATTTTTCAGGAGACATATGCATAAATGTTTTTACAGTGATCTGAGGAGCTTGAAATCACCAAGCGCTACAATGTTGCGTAAAAATTAAGCAGATCTTCTGAAATGAAATATAGTGCTGTCGAACTTCTCTGGAAGTAACGTCTCTTTGCAGTTTTCTCAGCTTTGCCTTTGCACTCTATCTTTCTTTCATACTACTTTTTACATATTGGCTGTTCAGGTAAGAAGCACAAGAGCAGTTCTGCCGAACGGCTGGAGAGGACAGCCAGCCAGTTGTAGTCTATCAGGGGGATATAAAAGTTCTACTGCGTGATACTGAAATCTCGGTCCCTGCGGTTCCGATAATGGCGCTGTGGATGGCAAACAAAGAAACCAAAAGCAATGAAATAAACAAAATGAAATAAAACTCAGGAAAGCAACAAGCCAAACCGCCTTTATGCTTTACAAGCTCCGATTCCACAGCAAAGGAAGTGAAGAAAAGGATCTTTCACGACAAAAAGAAAAAATAAAACCAGGGCTGCCCACAAGGACATCTTTGCTTTCTTGTTTCTCTTCCTTGGAGGCTTCTGCTGGTAGCACTATTTCTTGTTTATTTATTTATTTTTCTCATTGGCAGAATTGCTGTGTTGTATTGTAACTATTTATCTTGTGTTTAGGCAGCGTCACCAGCAACCAACGTGGTCCGTCCGCCTACACCTACCTATTCGCTGTACCACAGAGCCAGGAGGTTTTGGTCTGGACGCAGCAACAGCAGCAGAACCCTTTTCATTATATCTTATTTGCATCCGGCCTGTCGTTGAAACACAATGAGCCAGAGCGACTGGGAGACAGACTCTGACTACCGCCATTTCAACCCTGGCATGTATGCCATGCGGCAGCTTGGACGCAGCGTGTCCAGGAGCACAAAGCGACTGCTGAAACCGTCACGTACCAAGCGCAACGCAGAGGCCGAGGCTCCCGATGGCCAGGAAGCCCAGGAAGCCCAGGAAGCCCTTGGTGACGAGACTTCTGCAGGCAGAGGAGCAAGCAGTGCGGCTGGAAATGGGTATGTTGCTTTCGACTTTGACAACGACAACGGCAGAAGGGCCACGGCCGCCGCTACTGGCAGCGCAGAGGCGCCTCCATTCCGGCGCGGACCGCCGCAGCCATCGGGAATCCACCGCAGATCTGTCAGCTTTGACAACCTAGTTGCGCTCCCTGACTCTATTCCCAGACGCAGCACAGAGCCAGCGCATAGCACAGAAAAGTCACCCAGCACAGAGATTGCTCCGCACACAGTTGGGCTGCCAGAATCGTCGACATGGAACAGCGGCCACACCGTGACAAAGGCAGCAGCAATGACAGCGTTGGGTCAGCGCGCCTCATCGCAGCGACCAGACTACGTGTATGATGCCACGCGCCGCAAATGGGTACCAGAGTTTGCCTACAGTCCGCACCAGCCTCAGCGAGTTAGCACAAGCGGCGACGGCACAAGAATATCGCTTTCTGCGCGTCCGCCGTCAGCGTACTGGCCCACAGACGGTGTTGTGCAACAAGCCGCTCCGCATGCGAGTGGCAGTCGCCATCGGAAAGGCAGCACCGCCAAGCGAACCCGCCATAACCGCGAAAGCTTTTCCGCGCCTTCTCATCTCGACGCAAGCACCCACTTCTCCGAGTCCCAAACAAGCGCTGTCAACGCCAGCGACCAGTTTCACGACCACCCGCGCATGTGGCGGAACGAAGAGGCTCCCGGTGCCAATATCAATGGCAGCGATCCCAAGGAGCCTGAGTTGCTGGTGGCAGCAGCCGAGATATCTGCAGCCGCGGCAAAGGCCGACATAGCCTTTGCCAAACAGAACCGCCAGTCTTCGAATGAACAGGCACGTAATGCAGATCCCCAGGTGCTGCCGTCCATGCCTGTGTCATCTGGTCTGTTTCGCAAGCGAAGCGCACACAACCAGACGCCAGCCTCGCGCGAGTCAAGCCAGCGCAAGCTTGGAAACTTTGCGCGCGTTATAGGCAACATCTCGCGACGTCTCAACCGTATCAGGTCCAACAGAAGCGCTTCGCAGCCAGCCACGCCTGCCGAGGTACGTCGCAGCATTCTCGAGTCTGCGCGGCAGAACATGCTTGACACTCCCGAGGAAAGCGGCCACGGGTTTTATCGCTTTGTTGTCAACCCAGCAGACCCGGTATCAGACGCAGATAGTGTGGAGCCAGACTCCCCCACTATATCGCACCATCCGTCGTCTGCAAGGCCCAGCAGACACCAGCGCAGCACTTCATTTCCCTCCAACGGCGTGGGAAGCGCTAGACTTCCCTTTGAAGCAGGAGGAACCAGAGAGGCCGATAGAGCCTCTTATGCAGGCGCCAGCAATAGTGCTGCCAATGCTGCACCAGCAAACGCCATCAGCTATATGCACAATACCACAGCAGTGAACATCAACGAGATCAACAGCCACAGCTCACATGCAGAATTTGTTCAGCTTGAAAGCATTGCTGTGTCGCAGGATGCGACCTTCTCTACTGTGCATATGGAATCGCTGCGTCCAGAAGCAATATTCCAGAGCAAGCTGACGCCCAGACGAGTCAGCAGCGACAGTGCCTGGCTGCGTCAAGCGCAAAGCCGTGCGGGGCCTCCGATAAATAACCAGGGCCACGATGGCTCGTTGTCTGCCGTGGTGCAGGCAAAGCTGGACTCCAAGTTCATTGACTCTGTGCATATTTCCACGCGTCTGAACAGCAGCTCCAACACCAACTCATCGTACGGCACATTTGTCCGCTTCCACAACAGCGGCGAGCTGAATGGAATCTTCTCTACTGACCAGGAAGCGCATCCCATGGCCAGGGACAACGAGGGTATCCATCAGGCCCAGGCTTCGGATGCCAGTCTTCCAGAGCATCCGTCTGCTGAGAACATTTCGATCCAGCAGATTCGCCAGCAGAATGCGGGCGACAATATCAACAGCAATGACAGCGATGACGCTGCATATGCAGTTGGAAATAACAGTGCCAATGCCAATGCCAATGCCCGTGTCGAAGCTGAGCACGAGTTTTCAAGGGCCCCAAGCCAGACTGGGGCTGCTTTCGTCTCCGACAGGCGTGCTCGGAAACAGGAAAACATTAGACAGTTTGTGGAGGAGATGCGTGCTGCGCGTGAGGACAGCGTAAAGCGCAAGCGCGATGCTGAGATGCGTCGCCAGATCTTCAATAACGACCAGGCAATGCTTGACGCATCGGTCTATGTATACGAGCGCCAGCAGAAGAAGGTGGCCCAGGACAGACAGAGGATTGAGCAGATGCAGCAACTGCTGGAGGAAAGCCAGTTGGAATACCTCAAAGTCAAGCTCTCCGAAAGGATAAGGCAGCAGCAGTTGCAGAGCCAGCAGCAGCGCCAACAACTGGAGGCCCCACACGAGTCGGACACAGGCGTTGCAGGCGGCAGCAGCAGCAACACTGTCGAATCGGAGAGTGGTGGCGGCAAATGCATGCCGCCTGTAGTGTTCCACAGAGGACAAGGCGGCCGTCTCAGACATCGCAGAAAGAGCGAAGGCTCAGGACAGCGCAATGCGGTGGTTAAGGAAAGCGGACGTAGACGAACAACCATGCTTGGCTTGTTCTGCGCTCCCAATGACGACGATGCCGCTTCTGCCAATACATTTGCCGACCCTCTTCCAACGCGGCTGCCACGCAAGGGTACAGCAGGCACTTTGCCAGATAGTGGTCCGTTTGCCAACATGGCTCAACTTCATAAGGATCTTCCGCCTCTGCCCATCGCTCGTCGCCACAACGGGGTTTTCCAAGCAAATGGTCCAGAGTCTGAGAACGATCATCCTACGGAGCTGGCGGTGTCTGACGAGCAAAGGATAAGCCCGCTGCGCAAAAGTCGTTCGTTTTCTCATTTTGGCAGCAGAGAGGAGGTGGTTGTGCCTACAGAGGATCCTTGGGCTCGCCACAGCAATAACAATCCAGAGGCTGGGCTTCGTCCATCGTCAGGCCAGATAGCTGGCTCCATGGTGCCTGATGCCAAAGATGGCGCCAAGGAGCGACGTGCATCACGTGCAGGTGTTCTGCTAGGAGTCCTAGGGCTGTTTAGCAGCAACTACGCCAGACGTAGAAGCAACGCCCAACATAGCGCTGTGTCTCAGGACGACCAGCAGCAGCAGCAGCAGCAGCACAACAATGCCAAGGGCGGTAATCGGCGCAAGATAGCTCTTCACCGAGGACAGCAGCAGCAGCAGCAGCGGCGTCGTCGCCACACGCTCGGTGGAGCTGAGGCTGATTCAAATGACAACGAGGCTCGTTTGCCAGTGCTGTTGCCTGGAGAGTCAGACACCCAAGCCCCAAATGTCCATGTGCGTGTGCCAAAGGAGTCTCTCTCAAACGAGATATACGCTGGGTTTGTTCAAAGCGCCACCGACGATGCGCAGTCGTCGTCACGCCGACGCATGTATTCTCATATTCTGAATACTCTGCAAGGAGCGGATGCTCAGCCTGTGGTGCTGGGGCCTGTGCCGCGCAATAACCGCAACTCTCAAAGCAAGGCCGATGTCAAACAGAAAATGGGTGCAAGAGCAGAGGATGTCGATGCTAGTACTAAAGATGGTGCTGACGCACAGCTGCCGACATCTGCAAACAACGGCGAGTCTGATGCTGACAGATGGCGGGATTCTGCAATTACTGGGATCCTTACCCAGGTCTCTGCTGGGACGTCGCAGA
>JANBOK010000091.1:0-32563 GCA_027595805.1 Coemansia sp. Benny D160-2 | reverse complement strand
AAAAAACTCTAAAAAGAAACAGTCGGCTGCAATTAAAACATACTGCTTACTCGCTGCCAACTCGCTTGTTCAATGGAGCGATTCAAAATACAGAATATTCCCCGGCCAGCATGGGGTCCATTTGCCAGAATAGAATACGCTTCCTCCTTCCCTTTGCGACAACCGTTACTACGTTGCTCCCAATATTCAAACACAATGCAATCCTCCTTGTTCTATTCTCCTCCTTTCGCCAAGCTGATGTAGTGCTGTGAATGTAAGCATGCAACATGTAGGGCACATAATCAGCCTAAACCTCCCGATAAAAAAATGAAAAAAAGCATTTATGAACTGGAAGAGGTGGGGAGTGGGTATTTCCCCCCTCTTTTCATTTACAATTACACAATAGTAGAAAAGAAGATAGATGGGTGCTAACATAGCTTGCTTGTATATTTTCCCATTTCATTTTATTTATTCTTACGTTTGCATATCATGTAGGCAGTCTTGAAAAAGATCCGTGCCAGGACAAAGTCGCAGGTTGTCTACCCGGGCCTAAAGTCGTTCAAAGAAGATCGCTCCCTGACACACATCGACCCCTTTTCTATTCCAGGAATAGGTAATGTAGCATGCCGTCTCCATCTGTACATTTTGTTTTGTTTTGTTTTATTTTGTTTTGGGTGGAATATGTTGCTCAAATAAAGGCAAACATGGCTTGCATATGCTAAATGCTCTACAACTGGCATACATGCAGCAAATGAGCCAATTTCCTTTTCTCATTCTTGTAAATTCCTCACCCGCCATTGTTCCTCTTCGTTCTCCTGCCCTCTTCCTTGCTCAATGGCCGGGTTTCTTTTATCTACCACCCATGCTCGAGAGAGCCAGCAACTAAACGAACACCAGAAAATGCGCTATTCTTCTTCTTCATAAATGTGCATCTCGGGTTTCCGTTTTACTTGAGCGTTTTTCGCTTCAACAAACGGAAAACTTGTCAAAGATGTAAGGGAGAAAGAGAGAGAGAGAAAACACACGGATCTCCATTAACAAGAAAAAAAACTACTTCCACAAACTAACCGGTGATACCTCTGCAACCCCCCGCACACCTAATACCAACGCATCCGCAGCCGTGTAGTTGAATCGGGCTGGACGCCCGAGATGGACGAGCAGAGTCGGAAGCTAGCGCGCAGCAAACTCAACACGTGGCAAGTGAACCTGGTGGGCGAGATGGTGGTGCACGCGTCATCCTGGCCGTTCCGCAAACCAGTTGATCCGCAGGAAGTCCCCGACTACCACGTGGTGATCAAGGAGCCCATGGATCTGGCAAACCTCGAGGCCAACGTCGAGGACAACAAGTACGCGACTCTCGACGCCTTTGTTGACGACGTGCGCAAGATCTTTGACAATGCGAGAAACTACAACGGCGAGGGCACCCGGTATTGGTCCTGCGCCAACAAGCTCGAAAAGTTCTTTGACGAAAAGGTGAGGGAGTGGAAGTCCCGCTCCGAATAGACCTCGCCGCATTTATCATAACACCAGCACAGCATTAGTATTAGTAGTACCGGTAGTGTCCATATTGGGAGGAGATGCAGATGGGCGATGAAGTAAGTTATAAATCCAAAAATCCAGCCATCTTTAACAAGTAAAAACCAAACCACATCTTTCCACAGGCGAGAAAACTAAAGTCCAGAAAGCAGAGGAATGCAAAACATCGATTGTAGAGAGAAAAATAAAAAAGAAAATTGAAAACAAAAGAAAGGAGAAAATGAATGGAAAAAAGCTTGTTCTCTGTACAAGTGCAAAGAGATAAAAAAATAAGATGAAACCAAGTGTTTGGTAAGCGCAAAAAATTATTGCTTTTGTCTCAGCAAAAACAAAACAGATCAAAACAAAACAAAACAGACAAGGCAAGCAGATACGCCTCGATTGTACGCGCGTTTACATGTTTGTGGACCAGGCAACAGCAGGCGGCGAGAGCAGGCCAAGGCCTTGTGAGTCGGTCGCTGCTACCGATGATCCGTCCAGACCCTCCATGCCCTGCTGCGAGTGGTGGTACGATGCCTGGGCGCCATTCACATATCCGCCCAGCATTGAGGCCGAATGTGCGGCGCCTCCTCCTTGTTGCTGCTGTTGCTGCTGCTGCTGGTGTTGGTGCTGCTGGCTGTGGTTATGCTGTTGCTGGTGGTGGTATGTTTGCTGGCCGCTCTGATAATCCGCATGTCCATGAGCGTCGTGCTGCTGCTGCTGCTGCTGGTGGTGATGCTGGGACTGCCGCTGCTGATGGTCAAACGGATGGAACATGGACGCCGAAGACGCGCCCATTGCATGTCCTGCCGATACGGCCGGATTTGTATCGTGCTGGGGAACTACCGAGTCAAATGGCCGAATGTTTGCAGCAGCAGCGGCGGCGGCGGCTGCAGCGGCCGACTGATCGCTTCCGTGGAAGACATTTCCCGAGGGCATGGTGTTAGAAAAGGCTGCGTCGCTAGGAGTGGCCGGCGTCCAGTAGGTGGCAGCTGCGATGCCGTTGACAAACCCAGGCTTGATGTCAAGCTGTGGAGGAACCCCGACAAACCCGCCGTTCGCATGCGAATGCTGCTGTTGGTGGTGGTGGTGGTCGCCGAGGGCGCCGGACCCACGATAGTAGTAATCGCTGCTCCTTTGAATTTGCTGCTGCTGCGACAGCGGGGTATGTGAGTGGGGTGGCTGCTGGTGCTGCTGGTGCTGGTGCGGCGTCTGCTGCTGCTGCTGCGACTGTGCAGAGTGCTGTGAAAGCTGCCCGTGTCCGGGCTGCATCATCAGATGGTACTTTGAGTACGGCTGGAACCCCGTGCCAGGAATGGGAGTGGTCGGGTCTTTCAAGACAGACGGAATTCCCCCAGCAACGCCGTTTCCAAATGCACTGTCCTGTCCAGGCGCCGAAGCAACAACTGCTGCTGCAACTGCTGCCGCCGCAGATCCATGCACAAGTGAGCCATTGACGCCAGAAGCAGAGCCGACAGCCTGCGCCTCTTGGAGCAGTCGCTTGTTCTTTGGCTTGCGCGGCTGGTACTTGTAGTTTGGATGCATCTCCTTGTGCTTCTTCTTTTCCATCTCAGCCTGCTCGCGGTATTTGTCCTGCACCGTAGGATCCTCGCCCTTCCACATCTGTCCAATGATGCATGAGACGTCCTTGTTCGACACGCCGGGGTTGTCACGGATAACCTCTGCCTGCTTTGCCTTGCGATACAGGATAAAGGCGTTTGGCGGACGAGGAGTGCGCTTTGGCTTTGTCACCCGGTTGGAGCGGGACTTTGGCTGGCGGCCGTACGAGTCGTACTCTGGCATCTGTGAGCTCGAAAAGTTTAGCGATGAGAATATGGGCTGGCTGCCAACAGGCGAGCTCCCAAACGGCGACTGTGGGTTTGATGCGTGCATTGCCGCCTGCTGGTGTGCCTGCTGCATGTGCATATGCGAGGGCGTCTGCTGGTGCTGTGTCTGAGCAACCTGGTCGCCGCCAATGTCTACAGGCAGAGGGAGGCTTGCGCCGGTCATGTCCAAGGGCTGCTGGTGGTGCTGTGCCCCGCCCACGGTTATTCCCCCGCCATGACGGATGTAGCCGTTTGTGGTAAGCTGCTGGGGCATTGATTGTGCGCCAGCGTTGGCAGGATCAATCTCGTTGGTGGGATACATGTTTCGGCAGTTACTGTCGTTTGGATCAAATTCGTATGCAAAGCCTGTGGCTGGGCGCTGTTGGCCAATGACGTTGTTCAGATGTCCAAATTGCAAGGGTGCTAAGGCTGGCTGGCTGTCATGCGACGCGTACTGCGTCGTGGATGAAGCGTGGCTCTGGGAAGAACTCTGGTATTGATGCTGCTGGTAGCTGCCTGATGAGAACGCCGAAGATTGGGGATGCTGCGAATGCTGCTGTGAATGTTGCGGCTGTGCGTAGCCAGTGCTATCGGTGCAGTTGATGTTTTGTTGGCTATGCTGGTGATGATGCTGGGCAGACGATAGGCTGGGGTTTGAGTGCTGGTGAGAGCTGTTGTTGTTTCCAAGTACTGAACTGGTATCGACGGGGTTTGCTGCTGGTGTCACAGCAGATGAGATTGTTTCGGCGCTACTAGGTGATTGTGCTGGAGACAAATTGCTGGCTGTATGGCTCATGGCAGGGGTGGATACAAAATGAGGGTGTGGCTGTTTCTTCTGATAATGCTGGATGCTGGATGATGGATAGACTGTGTTTGAAAAGAAGTCGTGGCCTTGCTCCATCAGATCAGTTCAGCAATTTAGGGTTATTGGCTATCCTGCGAATGAATGAATAATAATAATAATAAGTGGCAGAGAACAATGCTTGGCCACAAAAACAGGACACCGATAATTTAGGTTGCAAATGTATAATGAAGCTCCTATCAAGTGGCAAACAGTATTAAAATAGCTATACAAGTTAGTAACGAGGTTACAGGTAACAAATCGTCAGATATCTGGCTTATAAATACAAAAGGAGCAGAGGAAATCAGAAATAAAAAAGCAAATACGGGTGCTGAGATGCATAAAGTGGAAGAGTCTGCTACAATGTCAACACTATCTGGTTTTCTATTTTTGGTTTGGAGAGAAAAGGGTAAAAAGGAAGAATGGAAAAGGAATAAAAGAGGAAAGATTTGGAAGCACCAAATTCCAAGCTAAATAATATACACTTTATACAAAACAAATGAGGAGAAGGCTATAATATGAACATGCGATAAAACATCTTACTCATCTCCCAAAATCTACACTCCACTAGACACCGCTGCCTGCTTTTGACAGATAGACACACTTGTTAAAGTTGGCGAAAAAAGGCCAGGCCAGGGACTAAATGCAATGGAAAAATGAAAGAAAAGGACACAGGCAAACACCACTGCACATCATGCACAGCAACAAAGGTTGCATAATTGAGATGGGGGAGTGAGCAAGAAAAAAAGAGGCTGGGTAAGCAAAAGCCAAGATGAAGGAACAAGAAAGAAAGAAAAGAAGAGCAAGATTGCAGCAAGTGGCAAAAAAAGATAGACCTTCCTTTCCTTTCCTTATTCTCCAGTTGCTTTGCTCATCAGACTTCTAAATGTCTTTCTGCACATTGCATCGGGTCTCTCAGACAGCGACATTCTAGAGAACATGTATAAATAGAAGCGCCCGCTCAAGAAAATTAATGCAGCAAAAACTAGGAAGGCAGAAGGGTAGCAGGGCCCTTGTCTCTCAGTAGTAACAGTGTGTCAAAGCAAACCACTCTCTTGCACAATAAGCGCATATGCACATTGGCAGATTTCACCCTGTTAATATGTCGTAAGCACCCATCTACGCAAAACACCCCACATACAATACCCTCTCCCATGCAAGGTCTGCTGGCATTCGGAGCGCAGAATAAATTGGGTGCGTCGATGTGCTCAGTGTATCCAATATATCCTGCGTCCCCAGGCGCAAGCGGCAAAAGAAAGCATATCTCCGCAAGGCTGACATCATCAAACCCTTTGCTGGGATGTTGGTATATTGCACGCAGATATAGAGCCGTTGAACACGATAATTGCGTGATAAGGAGCTTTATGAGCAGAGAAACAGACCACGCCAGAACAGACCACAGCATTGGCCTTTTTAATGTTCTCCGTAGACATAGCGAATGGCCAACTGCAGAACGCCCGGTAAGGAGAAAAGAGAGCATGCAGCTGAATATTTGAGTGTAATGATCTCTGCTGTAGACCAACAGATGGCAGAAGGCAGTGATGATCAAAGGAAAAAAGGATATGTGGGAAAAAAAACTGGACATGTCTCCAACAAACACACACGCACATACTTGTTCGCTCACGCACGCACTCGCGCAGACACACATGAATAAATGAATGAATCGGGAATGGGGCTTGTACAATAACGCAGCAGAAGAGTGTGGACAAACAAGAATGTCCAAAAAAGAACCGCAAAGAAAACTTACACAGACAAGTGAACACGAACTTGGAATTGCAACAATGTCCTTCACACTTTTATTCCTTTCTCGCTTGTTCAGTACACAAAATAAACCCAGCGCACGGGTACAAACTCCACGACGCCGCTATTGTTCCCCTCACGATAAATTTAAATACAAAGACAAGGCCCAGGAGAAGCAATGAGAATAATAGAAACGAAAAGAACAAAGAGATGGATGGTGTTTAGTGCGGCCCAGAAAAAAACCAAAGACAAAAAACGAGCAGACAGACAATCTGATGTGCTTTTAATATAAACTCGGAAAAAGGACTGCAATAACAATAGTAACCTTCTCAAAAGCATTATTAAAAAAAGCAGATATCGAGCAAGTCAAAGCACAACAAGAAGCGGAAATACAGCATGATGTATCCAAGGTCCACAGCAACAGCAAACGTATTATCAATAACAGTTGTTATTACGCGAATGTCCGACACTTACCAGTAGAATGACGTTCTGCTTTTGTCGAGTCAGACGAGCACCAAAAAAGGGCTTCAATAGCTAAATGCTGTGCAATATTGCGGCTACAAGCGACAGCAATTATACGCAAAGACTTGCAAATCCCTCTAATATATTTTGCTTGTGCTTGCGATCAGCGTGGTAGTAAAAGCGCAGCAAGAAAAGAAGTGTGCTGACGCTGCTTGCCAATCGCAATATTGATTTTATGCAGGCAATCCCTAGCGCAAGCACAGTAACTGCGAGGGTTTGGATGACAGACACTGGCTGGGCTTGCACAATAACAAATAAGCAGAAAAGAGGGACACGACACACGATATGCTGGAATGCGCGTGTATAACCGGAAATGGCAGTCGATATGTCAGGGCCGCAATCCCAGATGAATAGGCCTCAACGATCGCTTAACGGGCGCACTTTGCGAGCCAGCAGATGCAGGGACGGGCTGAGACGAACGAGGGACGGTGTATATACGAGGAGGGATGTCTGACAAGTCGGATTCAGAAACGACCTGGAATCAGAGAAAAGAGGGGAGAGAAGAGGTGAGCGGAATGTTGAATAGCTAAAAGTGTGCCTGGATGCAATAAAAAATAACCAAGGAGAGGGAGGTGAAGAAAAGCAACATTGAAATCAAATTGTTCTGGATAGTCGCAGAATGGCTCGAGGTATTTAAACTGGTTGTACTGCAATGGCCCTACAAACCTCCCCAGCACCTTTTGTTTGCCTCGTTTGCGTGTGGGCCTTTATTTTGTGGTTCTGACGCGCCTGCAACCAACCACATTCCGCTCCCTCCCTCCCCCCTCCTTCATGCTCCAGGCCCGGACGACCAGCTGCGTCTTTCCAGCGCCCACACATACGCGTCCAGTTTGCCTTGTGCTCCTCTCTCCCTCACTCCACGCAAAAAAAGAAAAGTGGGCGCTTGCCGCCGCTGGGTTGCGCAGCCTCAATCCCCCCTGTGAATTCGGCTGGGCAAGCGCCCTCAGCCTAAAACAGCCCACCCACGCCTCCGTTGCTGTCCTTGCCAAAATGAAGAAACAAACACCACCGTCGCTCTACCAAAAAAAGTCTGTTGCATAGAAAAATGAAAACTTTTAACGGCGCAGCAGAAAAGTAACATCCACCCCTCCAAACACCCCCCTCCTTCTTGCTGCTTCCGCATGCACACAAAAAGGGGTTGTTCCCATTGTTCAAAGATTCGTTCTTGTTTTTGCTTTTGCTTTCTCTTCGGCGGGCTTCTTTTTCTGGCCGTGGTGTGTACGCACAAACACACATGCACTCACCACGGCCAGCAAAGGAGGCCAGCCAAGCCAGCCGAAGAGAGAACGAACTTGCGAACAATGGGAAAAAACAGAAAAAAGGCAAAAGTATGCGTGCTACAAGGCTGAATGACAAGATAAAAAAGAGGGGGTGCCTTCCTACCGGATGCGCAACGCCCCCTTTTCACGACACGCAGATTTTTTCCATTTTGCAGGCTATGATGATGTAGTTGTTAGGCCCACATTCTGCGTTATTGGGCGAGTGGCGAGGGGAGCGCACTGTGAGCGGCACACAGAAGGAAGGAAGAAGTGAGCACATTGCTCGGCACAACCGCTTATTGTGTGTCAAGCCCAGCGGCCTTCCGGGCCTCCAACCCGCACCCAAAACCACGCCATGTACGCGCAAGGAGCCTGACAAGTGCAGTGTGGCTCTAGCTGCTCGTTCCGCACAAGACCTGCTCCTGCAGAAAGCCATTTTGCTGGCCATTTCTCGTCCTCCTTTGCGAAGGCCTGGCTGGGACACATGTCCGCACTGCCTTGTACCGCGCTCAGTATAGTATGGCGGCGCCGCTTTTCAGAGCGGACAGCTCCTCTTGCATGCGGCAGCAAATGGACATCTTCTCTGGCCAGTGCCAGCCAAAAACGAGGGCTCGGCATCGTCCTTGCACTCTTTTTCCCCAAACCTCCTTTGCAAAGGGCACGGGATGCTGACGGTGTAGTTCAAAGGAAAGGGAGTACACAGGCAGATCGTGTGCTATCGTTGCAGAATTGCAAAATAGTAGCAACATCCTGCTGCCCCCTTGCTCGTTTCCAACCAGAGTGAGAAAGCGGGTCACGCCCATCGTCTTTTTCCCACTTTACTTCTTTGGGCGGGGCAGCGCAGACATGTCCAGGCGCTGAAAATGTGCCGACAGAAAAATATATGTGCAAGCAAAACACTCACATCTCTGTGTGTCTTGCCGAGCAGTGCGGGATGCAGCTGAGAAACTTAGGGAATGAATGTGGAAGGGGCATCCCCAGCACATAGACGCCGAGTGCTAGAATAAGCAGAACACATGTTCTGGGTTTAGCAGCTGACCTGGCAACCCAATTTCCAAAAAGCCATACTCAAGCCGTCGCTGGTGTTCGGCCAATTTCATTCCCCAGTTTGGAAATACCTAATGTTCCTACGGCCCTCCCAGCACAAGCAAACAAAAGTAATTTTGTTTTATGTTGCAACCCAGACATTCCCAGGAGTGCAATTGAAAGAATATGTGCATCATTGCAACGCGCTAAAACATTGGTGCTAGAGGACAGATCAGCCTCTAAGATGTGGATTCTTGAGACCTGGTCTTTATTGTCATGGTGTTGGCGGTGATGACCTTTTCTGTTGCAAAATAGAGATTTTCCTGTCCAAGGCCCCTGTTACTCCATATGTTCTGTAATCAGTTCTTTGTGCCAGTGCAATATTCCTTTAATTCTATGTGTTTCTGTAATGCAAGGTCACCACCATACATGCCGGCGGTCAGCAATATCCGCTACACATATGGCACTGCGCTCACATTTTTTCTCGCATTCACTTCCCTGACATCTTTAATCTTTTCTTTTCTCCGTTTGCATGCTGTTGGTGTTGCAATTCGTTACCCTGGCAAAACCAACAACAACAACAACAACAGAACTAACACTACCACAACCACAACGCGATACATGCACTCTGTATCGAACAGCATGCAAAGCATATTTTTTTCTTTTTTTGGCAGGTCGCAACATTTTCCTTATCTATGTCTTTTCTCATTGTGTCTGAATGTCCATTGTCTTTTCTTGCTTTTGGAAATGTACGCCAATGCACAATGTAATTTGTTTTTGCAGCCTCATTCTTCTGTCAGCTCTTTTTTCTGTCACCATGCCAGTGTCGTCACAGCTGCTGTTTACTTTACAACAACACATGTTTAACACTGCTTTTAGCGTTTACCATATTTGCCATTACGCAAACTAGCAAAAGTGAAAACGCTGGTCATAATATTGCTAATATTTTCACGCTCAAGCCTCATATTGATATTCAGTACAAGTAGAACAAGCAAAAATATAGCACATTCAAATACAAAAAACATTTAACGGTTTTCGCGTGTTTTCCATATTAGGACAGCACACAATAAAAACGGAGGGCGCAGAAATAATCGCTTTACTACAATGTTGCCATTGTTATGTTTAATAAACCATGGTTTATCTGAAAATATGCTTTTTGTCTAACAAATGTAAACACCAGCATTTTTGTGCCATTTTCTATATTCAGACCGCATGCTGCAATTTTACTTTAAATATGTGCTGTTTATATTACAAAATGTTTTGGCTAGACAATTAGAAATTACATTGTTTTTTGCACTCTTTATCCTGCGACATATACATTCTATTGTTATCCAATTGCTTTAAATCTGTTTGTGGCTATATTCTGGATTTTTTTGTTGAATGTTTATATACTAGCGTTTAAACAGCATTGTTTATTTTACAGACTGTTCTTAGCGTACACAAATGATTTAGCTGAATAGTTTTTATTTTGTTTAAAAATAATCGAGGAGAGCATGCTGTATTGTTATTGTGGCTTGTGTAGACTACCGTTTACTTTAAGCCGGGTTTATGCAAACAATTACCAAAAATACAGCACCACTGAAGCAATTATTCTAGAGAAATTGACACGGTTTGCAAAGAAAATTGTAAAATAGCCGTATTTACCAATATTCTAGTAAAAAGTAAAATATGGTTGTTGTTACAAAATATCCAATTGTTGTTACAAAATTATTCCTGTTACAGAAGATATGCCTTTTCAGTAACTATTTATCTTAAACCTTTTTCCACCTAAACAACAGCAACAATAATATGCTTTACAACCGGCTTCTAGCCACAGCAGAAAAGTATGTCAACAAAAGTATTTTAAACAATAATTTCAACAGAAAACAGCAGCAATTGTCTTATTTTCTGGGGATATTCAACACAATATGTCTACAACATGTTTGTTGCGGAAAAACCGGGTGCTAAGCCCAATTTAAACTAGACCGTCTTTTATATTGGGGCTACTTGATAATGTTACTCAGTGTACATACCAGATTGGGCTTTTGCTATTTTATATCTGGCGTAACTTTGTGTAGATTTGTAAACAGCTTTAGATCTGCACATTTTAGCATAGTTAATTCAAAATTATTCAATTCAATTGTTACAACTGCCATTAGCCTTATTTAACAAAATAACTTTACTGCAGACACTGAAAATGCATAAATTGAATAATACCACCTATAGCATGTATTATCCGTCTGATCAGACACTGCAAGTATTTTGAAAAGTGCAAAAGTTTGTTTATTCTTGCATACCATGGTTAAATATCTACAGATTGCTAACACGTTTAATCTGTTGAAAACTTGCTGAGCTATGTTATAAATAACTATATAGACAACAAAGCCAAACAAAATGCATATAATCTATGTAAAGTATGTAGTTGACAACTTATAATGGTTTAAAATTGGGCTTCACCACTAGAAATGCAATGGTAGAAACGAAAAGACCTCATATGAATTTTAATCATAGTACGGATTACCCTCCATCCATTTCTGACAAGCAATTACCAGAAATTCTGTGCATTGGTTTACAATATAAAACCTCAAAATCTCGATGTATCTCACACTATCTCACACTAATACCCATTTTGGACAAGAAATGCATTGCGTATATCCAGCCTCGTCTGCAAAGTTGGCAAACATGCAATCTAGGTTTTTATCAAAACAACGCAAAATAGTGTGGCGTGTGAGCGGCCAAGCCTCAGAATATATACTAAAGCAGAAAAACTGTACCTTGACGGTGTAATCTTGACCAACCGCACAAGAGAGCGGATATAGAGTTGTCTTCTCTTCTCAGTGTTTTCTCTAAGCCTTGTGTCAACAAAAAGGTTTGATTGTCAACATGCTAATTTTCTATACATGTATGCATAAGCCTCCATGTTTTCTGTTTTTGACCAAACGCCACTGTGCAATAAATTTGTGCAAAAAAACAAACAATGATTCTTTACTGTCAATTGCTGTATTCATGTGTTGATTGTCCTACTTACTGGCTCTACTGTAGAATAATGCGTGTTAGAAAAAGCAGTCAAGAGTTTAGTGCTTTCTAGCTGAGCTGAATTTCAATTGAAATAATAATAAAATACTTTACAGGAAATTTAGCATGTGCGTAATAAAAACAACAAAAAAAGTAAAAAGAAGGGAGAGGAGGGTTGTTCTATTGTTATCTGCTTTCTATTGTTCTATGTGTATGAAATAAACAAACCAGTTCAAAGTGGCTCGGCTACACTATGTGAATAAAGCGACCTTGGCAAGCAAAAAAGTGTGAAAATCTAGCACAAAATTCCATGCTTAGCCACCACTTTACTTGAAACATCCTTTAGTTGCATTTCTACCTCTAGCATTACATGTTGGCAGTATGTGTTTTCCTTGTTATTAGCGGTGCTGGCTTTATTTTCAGGCTCCATGTTTTCACATGTGTCCGCCTAAATTGTTAGAATGCCTTGAATGTAATTGCTTATTATTCTATCTTCAGCATTTGATAAAAAAGCTTTATTTTGACAGCTTGTACTTCTTGTGTAGGACTTATGCCCAGATATGAACAATGACAGGCTATATTATGTACAAGTGGCTTTTTAAATAACAATTTCCTGGTTTAGAACGCAAATATGTCTTTTTCCAACTCAATACTATTAAAAGAAACCACAAATTGAAAATCCTTTTTCTACCGTACAAAGCATTAATAAAATGGTTTAAACGCGTGTATTCAAACTAAACATTGGTAATGCTGTAATGTTGAAAAATGACGGCAAAAAGTGTATAGCAAATAATAAGATGGACGATTGGCATTATAGCTTTTTTACATTCTACGCCGCTTTGGCATAAACTTGTAGTTGGGGTACAGAAGCTCATGCTCGCGTTTTTTAATAGCAGCAAGGTCCTCGTATTTCTTCTTATTCTGGGGGCTCATGTTGTGCCATTCCTTTGCAATGATTCCAGAAATAACCTTATTTCCGCCTCGGTACTCTTTGACAAGCTCATTGTGCCGTTCGCTTCTGTAGATCATAAACGAGTTTGGAGGTCTCTTGATTTTAATCTTATTACGCTCGGTCTCTATTGCCCCCTGCTTTCCTTCTTCTCCGTCTGTAAACTCGCTTTCCACGTCGCTGAAAGTGCCACGGGCATTGCCGACACGAGACGCATTTGAGCAATAGGTGTCTTTGTTCTCATCATAATCACTGTTGCCGTTAACGCTGTATTCGTTGTCTTCATCCTCCTGCTCCTCAGACTTTCTCTTGTTAAAAAGAAAGTCTGGTTGGTAATCAAACTCAAGAAGCTCGCAGCCACAGCGACCCAGCGGCTTTTCTTTTAAAGCAATCTCGCCAGTTCCAGCGTTGCAATCATTGCCGCCTTCATCGTTGTTGCCATTGTTACATAGCATGTTGTGGAGGAATCGCCTCAGCTCGGATCGGGAGCATCTCTGCAAGTTGATTAGAATTGGAGTAAAACCTTCTGGCACTCTATTGACAAGGACGTTTGCAGGCGGTTGGCTGACACTGATGGGGGTTGGAGCCACTGTTAGTCCGTTGAGTTCCTGTGCAAGTATGCTGTTAAGTGTTAGCCCGTAATCATGGGACGCGTTAAGAAGGTGTAGGTCGTTGTAGTTCGCAGACATGGTCTTTAAACTAGGACAGGATATAAAGCGATAAAGCAAGCAATAGAACAAAGACTATACTTAATATTCTAGTACGAGTGTGTAATATAAAGCAGACAAATGACTTTGGAAAACTGTATGTCATCGAAAAAAGATAGAATTAGTTTTAAACAAGCAAGCGCATTTGATGTATTTATTTCTATTCAGCATTGAGAAACCGCCCTAAACTTGTCTGTGGCACATTTGCCATTCTCAATATCTAGTTCTTACATTATCAGCGTTAAAACAAAGTGTCTTCTTGGCTATTATTTAAGCTCAGTAAATGGTGCCTAGACATTAAAATACTTATTATCATCTCTCATTCAAGCCATTGTAAGTGCAGGAAAAGCAAGCGAATAAGCAATAAAAACAGGCGACAAAATGGAATTGGGCGAATGATTGACAAATGTCTGATCATGCAAAATAGACAATGTATACAATCGCATATATCTAATATTTATTGTCTAAAGGAGAGATAAAATAAGGGGTGTCTCTACAATTATTGTTTCTGTGGCCTTTATGTGTGATCGGCCTTATTTTTATAAGACAATAAACATATGGACCCATGTGCACTTTATTGTGCTCACATGTGTTTCTTGCCTGCTGTTTACTTGCCACACTTACACAATAGAAACACGTAACAAGGATCATGGTGTGGCGAGTGCAGTTACCTATAGAAATTCTATTCTAGCAAATTTTCTTGAGAAAGTATCTTTCATATTTACAATACCGTTATCCTTCATACTTTTATTTTTTGAATGTGTCTAAAAATGTGGGGGCGGATCGGTTAACGGCACAGATCCATTGGTACATCAATTTTTGTTATTGCCTATGGACTCAAGCATAGAAGTAAACCTAGGGAAAGACATTGAAGCGGTATGTAAATATCTTGCGGCTTCTTCTAGATATGATTTTCCATTTCTAATCTAAATGGAATTATATGCAGAGGGCATTGAGCTAAGTGAACAAGCACCAAGGCTCAATTCAATATTCAATTGTACAATTGTTTTCTATTGAATCCATTGAAATCGGTAGATTGAAAATAATAATAAAACCAAGGGCTGCAATGGGCAATTTCACTTTTTCAATCGCACAATTGCAAACACTAGCAAAAAAAACAACATGGCCATTGAGATCTACCACAATTGTAATTGAAAGTTGGGATTTGTAAATGGAATTCAACATCAGCATGGAAAATTAGTTCGGTAGACTGCTACACAAAAGAATATTAGGGTTTATCTTTTGATCCACAAAATGAATGACCACTAGCCACTTGTTCACTGCTAGAATCAGCCGTTTCAGAGGGGTTGTTGCTGGTGTTGTCTGGGTTGCGCTGAAAAGTAGTTCTTATAAATGTCTTGTTTTCGTGGACTGGTGATGTAAGAGCATGCTCTTTACCTTTGCCTTGAGAGGCTGCTGGTTGTGGATGATTGTCCCTAGCATCGTCCAAATTCCCAGCAGACGTTGGTTGTAGCGAACGTCTTTTTGGCATGTATGGTGCAATATAAACTGATGGCTTTGCAGAAAACGGCGGGTTAATGCTGGTAGTTGATGCCGATCTAGGTATCTGTCTCAGCGGTGGTGGTGGGGGCATAGGCGGTAGAGCGGGCGAGATTGGCAGATGATGAGGAGTAGGAGTTTGATGATTTTGTTGCTGGCTTTGTTGCTGGCTTTGTTGCTGACTTTGCTGCTGCTGCTGCTGCTGCTGGCGTGCTTGTGTTCCTGGCAAAACTGTAATCATGGGCATGTATATAAGAGTCCCAGGAGGCAGAAACGGATTCTCCACCAACTGTGCATTAGCCGGATGCATATAAGAATGTGAGGTGCTCGTCGCACCTAGATTGTGTCCGGAAGAGCTAGTAAGGTCATTATGATCTATTCTAGAATAAAAGGGGTGCTTTGAATCGCCCAATGTAGATACGCCTTGAGAATGTTCTGGCATGACAGGCTGTAAACTAGTGCTAACTGCCGGCCCAATGTTTTGAGAATAAATGTCGTTAGGCTTATTCGTGAGCGGATTCGGACTGGCTGTGTCTGGTGATGTCGGATAAAAGGATGCTGTGGACGGACCAGCCATCTGCATTATTTCTTGGGCCATAAAAGAGTGCATACCTGCAGCATAAAGAAAATCAAGCGGTGACTGACTGCTTTCCATGGTTGACTTTTGCTGCTGTTTCTGACTTTGCTGAGATCCCGCTTCTGCAGTTGCGTTCCGAGGATCATACGTACCTGGGGTCTGCAACCACGTTGAGCTTTTTTTGGTTGGGCTACCATGGGTAGGATGTGTGTATGGCTTTGATCGCATACGGGGGTTGCCTAGCTTGTTCAGGCGAATCTTTTGAGGGTTGCGATCAAGGAATCCTTCGCGCTTGGACAACCGTGCTCTTTGCGGTGGCTGTCGATTGGCTGCCGTGCTGCCAGGAATTGTCGTAAAGGGGTGTTGAGGCTGCTGCTGGTATTGTTGTTGCTGCGCTAGTAGAGGCGGCAATGGCGGCGGAGGGCCTTTTTGAAATAGCATATTTTGTTGTTGTTGCTGCTGCTGCTGCTGTTGTTGTTGTTGTCTTTGCTGCATAATTGCCGGCGGAAGGCTAACGGACAAAACAAGTAATGCAAAAATGCAAAAAGTCGGTAGAAAAAGCATCTTTGTAAGCCAAAATATTTGGAATGATTAGCATGACTCGTTTGTATAAAATGGTGTTATATGTACAACCGTATGATTTGAACTTACGGGCAATTCTTGGCGATATGGCCAATCTTTTGGCAATTATAACATATTTCGGTTAGATCTCCTGGCGGTGGTCCAAGCTCGCCACGTATACGATTGGACAGCTCCACTCGCAGCACAGTCCCCATTATCTCCATTTTGTTTAATTCCTGTACCGCACGGGCCGTATCTGCTGGCCCTTCGTATTCCTATGGTTTGCAAAACAGCGCAAGCATCTTTTGTGAGATATTATTTGAATTTCAGCATCAATTTCTGGGTTTAGCTATGTATGGCTGCAACAGCAATTATGCACTTGCGCTTACATTTATTTTTTTCTTGCTTCAGTGCATACATTGGGACTACCACATGGAGATCAACAAGAAAAAAGAATGATTACATGAACACTTCTGTAACACACAAAAGACAGACGCATTACTGACGGACAAAGGCGTATAAGACTGGCCCAGAACAGCCTGGTCAGTATCGGCTTTGCTAATACAGCCACGAGACATATCTGTTGCTCTTTCTTTGGGGGTGAAAACGGGTGAAAAGACATTCAAGCGACTGTTGCAGAACAATTAGCGTCCAATGTATGTAGACGCACAGCAGAAGAAGAAACATTGGTGCAAGATGCACTGGCAGAAATAAGTACAGCATAGCAGAGAGGAAAAGCAACGACAACAACAACAACAGATATCTCAACTGCAGCTCTTGGATCCATTCGCAGTATGCTGACTGCTGCTTTGTGATAAGGAGAGAAGCCCATGCAGAAAGAAAGAAAGAAAGAAAGAGAGCTTGCAACAGGGTTTGATGCGCACCCAAGTACGCTTGTTTTCTTGGGGGTGGGTGGGGAGAAATGATGAAGCAAGGCAAATAAAAGGGGGACGATTTGCAAGAACGGGAGAAGGGGAAAAGTTGGAAAATGAGTGTGTGCAAATGAGGATGACAGGAAAAGATGTAGTGCGTGCTGACATGTGTGCTTGATAATTGCACAATGGTGTCGTGCCCCCTCCGCCAGAGCTGAGCGCCATGAGTCTTGTCCGCCACAAGCGAAGGATTTAACGGTGATACTTACAACAAAGGCATACGTTCCCTTGCGGTCTATAATCGATATCTTTCCATACGGCGAAAACAGTTCGTGGAGGATCTGGTCTTTTATCCGCTCATTTATGTGACCAACAAACAATGTCATCGCGCTTGCTATGCCGTCCAAAGCCCTTTCCTCTCTTTAATGCGCAAGCCAGAACCCCGAGCAACGCAGAGAAAGAATAGCAAACGGAAAGCCTAGTTAATGCAGCAGGTTAATATGGTGCTAGCCAAGGGAGGAAAAGGCGGCTAAAATGACACAAACGAGAATAGTATTGTCCTAAAGTCTATTAGCTTGCAGAGGCTGTTGTGTAAATCAAAGGACTAGTTTAATTATATAGAAAAGGTGAATGGGATATAAAACAAAAAGATATTGAGAAACACAAACAACACAAAAATGCAAAATAGAAAAGTTTGTACAAAAGAAACCAATTTGTTAATAATGGAAAAACAGAGAAAGACAAGAAAGAGCTGGAAATGAAGAACAAAGACACATGTGGACAAAAACGTGGAAACCCAGACAAAATGACTGATAAGCAGACATACAAAGTGAGAGAGAGGAAAACATGAAGAAATGGAGAAACATTGTCACAATCAGATACATGCAATTGATGTTGTATTTGTTTTCTATTAAACAAGAAAAAATTTTTGTTCGCATTCTGGTGTTCTTTTGTTTCCTTTAGATGGCTGATTATTTGGCATGTATCTTGTTGGCATGCATGGAGCTGTCTGCGTGGCAACAAAGGGATCCAACCAGTCCTGTGTGTGCCTTTGCGCTTGAGTGTGCCCGTGCCATTATTGCTAAAGAGAATACAGGAAAGAGACAGCTGTAACAATGAAAAAAGAACGTACGCATATGTTGACTCAACAGCCTAATCTAAAAATTAACAAGTATGGAAATGGTATGAGGTTTTCTATTTATTTTTTACACCACAGCCTTTGTTCCTTTACGGATATGCTAAGCTTATTGCATTGCATTAGCCTGTTCTTCATTCTCTTAGTTTCTCACATACCTTTTTTTTTTACAAAAAGAAGCATTGTCAAAGTTATGTGCCCAAGACGGCCATGCCAAACTAGGAAAAATGAAAACACGTGGTGTTCTTTACGCAAAGGAAAAGAGACATTTCATATAATTGCAAGTTGTTTTTTTTGTTGCTTAGGATTGCTCAGCTACATTTTGGATTGGCAGTGTACGCATTATTGCTAGAATTGTGCTGTAATTCCATGACTACATTGTTTGTAATTTCAAGGATTTCGTTTCCACAGTGGAAGACCAGACATTGCTATTATAGATGAAATCATTGCTGCATATGATGAAGATGCCACATTCTTCGAAATACAGCATTAACAGAGCAATTATATAGTTTCATGAAACATGCACATATTGATATATTAGCAAAGGCCATCTCTTTGGACAGACCTTCCAACTATCATATGCAAACTAATGTGCGCATTATTGAAGGGTCCGGCATAAACATACAAGGCATTTGCTGGATGGCAGCGTCGTTTGGGGAGCCCTAATTCATTCTGATTAGGCTCTACACTCCACTGATTAGGCGTAGATGATGATTATGTGATCTGATCCGTAAGGATGGGGGATCATCAGTCTCTTTCCTAAAAAAAAAAAGAAAAATTTAGAATGGTTCGGTTTAAAAATTCCCTCAAACTCAAACACCACAAGCGTAGCATCTTGGCTCTTCAGTCATTTCGCTTTTATAAAGTAGCATACAAGCCTTTGTTCTCTGAATTTCAAATAGAAATGCCGCCCTCAAAAAAGTCTAGGCGGCCGACACGCAGGGAGCTGCAGCAGCTCAAGGAGTATGGCGAGCTGGACCCGTTGAACTCGATGATGAGAGACAACGATCTGGATGCCCTTATTGGCAACGCGATCAGCAGAAGCGGGTATGGCCGACTATCTCGCGCTGTACACACTGTCCAAGAAAGGGCGCGCCACAGCAAGAGCAATGCCGAAGATAGCCTGCTTTCTTCCTTTGTAAAGGCACCAAAAAGAGCAAAAGCTAATGCTTACTCGAAACTACTGGGCTCGCTGTCAACAAAGAAAGGCATGAGCTCTCGGGAAAACAGCTTGGTTGAACGTGAGATTAAGGAGTCCAGCGAAGACGAGAGTGCGGAGGAAATCGGCCTTGACGATGACGATGACGATGACGATGTTAGCGATGCAGAAGAGATGCAAGGACAGATGGACGATAATTCCGACCGGAGCAGCGACGAAGCTACCATGCAGTCAGCAGATGAGGACGGTGCGGAAAGCAAATCTGATGCCGAGTACGAAGTGGATCAGGTTGACTACGACGATCTGGATGACAGATCCGACGGGGAAGACACAGCCAAGATGCAAGAGAGTACAAAGGGCGATGATGACGAGGATAAAGATGATGCCGCAGAAGTCTACGAATCCGGCGACTTTATGGCAGCTCATATGGCCGACGATGACTCAGAGCTGGCACACAAGAAGCTGGCTGCAGTTACACAAAAGAAATACTCTTCAATGCTCATCGAAGACCCAGTTTATGGTCCCGTGGCCTGCTACAATACTATAGATGAAGGAGTCAAGGAGCCGAATCAAAGGCCGCTTAAGCAGCGTCTAGTCAAGCCATTTCATAAGCTCAACAAGAGCGGGGATTTCACAGAATTCCAACGGCCACTCTTCAACTGGATTGACCAGTACCGGGATGTGGTCTACTCGGGAAGGTCATTCGACAAGGAAGACGAGATCACGACGACATACGCGCTGCATGCTATTAACCATATCATGAAGGCAAGGGATCGCGAGCGCAAAAACAACGCAAAGCTTGCAAAGGCACAGGCAGCAGGAAAGGACGCAGGAGAGCTCCGCGATCGCGGGTTTACCAGACCAAGAGTACTGATTATTGTGCCGTTCCGCAACAGCGCCTATACTATCGTAAAGAAGCTTTTGAAGCTTGCGTCTGCAGATCAAGAGCTAAACTCTTCACGCTTTGAAAAGGAGTATGGGCCTAGCGAAGACGACGCAGATGCGAATAAGCGCAAGCCTGTTGACTACCAGCAGACGTTTGCTGGAAATATCGACGACGCCTTTCGCATCGGCCTTCAGCTGCATCACAGAACCGTCAAGCTTTACTCTGAATTCTACCGCTCTGATATACTGATTGCATCGCCGATTGGGCTGCGCATGACCACTGGCGCACAGGGCGGGGACAGAAAGGATTTTGACTTTCTGTCGTCGATTGAGATTGTCATTGTTGACCAATGTGACGTTCTGCTGATGCAGAACTGGGACCACATTGCGCACATATTCAGCTGCCTCAACGCAATTCCAAAGAAGGACCATGGCTGTGATTTCTCACGGATACGCAACTGGGCCCTGGAGGGGATGTCGCAGTACCGACGCCAGACCATTCTGATCTCGCAGTACATGACGCCCGAGATTCAGGGCTTGTTTAACAACAACTGTCGCAGTATCGAAGGAAAGCTGCGCGTCAAGCCCATATACGGCGGATCCATAACAAGCGTAGTCGCAAAGGCGCCGCAGGTATTCAAACGCGTGGCTGTCAGCAGGCTCTCTTTTGCCGCAGATGAGAGGTTTGCTCACTTTACCGAAAACTCGCTTCCAGAAATCGAGAGACTGACGAAAACCACCAAGCACACTGTGATATTTGTCTCCTCGTACTTTGACTTTGTGCGAGTCCGCAACTATCTTCGCGAAAAGGACTTTTCTTTTGTGGCGATTTCCGAGTATTCCACCAGATCAGAGGCAATGAACGCACGCCGTCAGTTTCACGCAGGCGAGCTCAGCTACATTCTCTACAGCGAACGGGCCCATTTCTACCACCGATACCCGATCAAGGGCATCCACCACATGGTGTTCTACAGCCTGCCTGAACACCCGCACTACTACTCGGAGCTGGTCAACCTTATGCTTACCAGCAACACTCCAAACATTTCCGCAGACAGCCTCTCTTGCACGGCATTCTACACAAAATACGACCAGCTCAAGATCGAGAGGATCGTCGGTACCAAACTTGTTTCTCAGCTGTTAAATAGCGAACGGGCGCAATATACATTTACCTAGACCATCGCCAGCCTACTTTGCCTGGGGAGAAGTTGAATTGTTTCTATTTTTCTTAACAACAGCTCGTTAAAACTATTCAACCATTAACTTCTTGGTGCAGGATTGTTCACCTCACCACACTCTTCAACTACGATTTTCTCAGAGGTTCTCCCGTTTTCGCTACCAAGAGCCTCGATCTTCTTGACAACGTCCATTCCCTCGATAACGTTTCCAAAGACAACGTGCTTGCCGTCAAGCCATGGGCAGGGAACGGTGGTGATAAAGAACTGCGAGCCGTTGGTGTTGGGTCCAGCGTTGGCCATCGAGAGCTGGCCTTCACCGGTGTGCTTGAGCTGGAAGTTCTCGTCGCTGAACTTGTTGCCGTAGATCGACTTGCCGCCGGTGCCGTTGTGGTTGGTGAAGTCACCGCCCTGGAGCATGAACTGCGGAATGACACGGTGGAAGATGCTGCCCTTGTAGCCGTAGCCATTCTGCCCAGTGCACAGCTGGCGGAAGTTCTCGGCGGTCCTGGGAACGACATCCGAACGGAGCTCCATAACAATCTTGCCAAGGGGCTTCTGAAGGGTGGCGACCTTGAAAAAGACGCGTGGAAGAGGGGAAGCGGTCATTTTTGAAGAGGAGATTCTAAAATAGACAAAAGACTACAGAGAAGCTAAAGTTCACCAAATTTGCCAAATCAATGCTGGTTACAAGAAGCAAGAGATAAAAAAGAATTTACTGAATCTGCTTATGAGCAGAAAAACATTTAGAGAATAGCCACACCAAAATAAAAGACCTTCCACAGACCAAGCAAAAAACACAGGCCTTTACGCTGATCAGCCACGATAATTAAATGATCAGACAGAATGACCTAGAGCCCGCCGCTTCCTCTTTGCTTGTTTGCAAGCTGATTCATTGACATTTGCTTTCCAGAGCCAGCGCTGCTCTCGCGATCCTTGGGTTTCTGGGTTATTGACAGGGAGTCCAGAGAGAACAGCCCCGAGTTTACGTCCCAAATATCGCTGAAGGCAGCCTTTTTCCCGGGAGACGTGCTGGTTGTGGAAGGGAAGCCGCCAGCTGTTCTTGCCGCCGATGTGGATGCAGCCAAAGCTGCTGTTGCTGGTGTCAAGGAAGCCATTGGGGAAGTTGCCGATGTAGGCGTAAGAGGCTGTGTGGGCAGCCCGATGTTTATATCTCCAAGAAGATCAATAGTCTTTCCGGCGGTATTACCAGCTGGCTTAACAGAAGCACCAGCACTGTTGTCGCCTCCTTGGAAATCTCCCCAATCGTCATCAACGGCCGAGGATGCTGATACAGCAGCTTTTGCGGCTGACGTCGGTGCTGGTATTGATGGCGATATCTGAGATATTGGTGGCGCTGGTATCGATGTTGTCGGCACTGGCAGCAGGGCTGATCCGCCTACATCTGTCGGTGAAGGAGTCTCAATCTCATCATCAAACGAGAAGAGATCAGCAACAACAGGCTCGGCCGGCTTGATTGGTTCGGCAGGTCTTTGCCGCGACGAGTTGCGAGAAGTTGAAGGAGCAGACACAGGTGCAGAGGCAGGCGTGCTCTTTCGGCTGCTGCTGTACGAGCGGTTGTTGCTAGTAGAGTCGCTCCCGTAGTCGTTGCGAGTGACGGATGGCGTGTAGCCGTCGCCAGAGAACCCGCCGTAACTCCCAAAGCCACCACCGCCTTCAAACTTGTGTCGATTGTCCTTGGCCTTCTTGCGTTCCTCACGCAGCCGCTCCTTGTTCTGGACGAGATCAACAATCTCCTTCGACCGATGGCGCACATTGACCCCCTGGTCTTTGCCATTGGCGTCAATATGATGAAAGTTCTTTAGCGTCTTAATAATGGTTACATGGCTGCGCACGTCGTCGACAACACGCTCGGACCCGTTCTTAACCAGGTACTCGACAAGCTGCAGCGCCTTGTAGACCTGACGCCAGCTGCCAGGATCGGTGTCGTTGATTTTCAAATATATCGCTGCCATGATGTCCTCAAAGTTCTTTCTACTCTTTCACACTGGCAAAAAGTTAGTAATATAATATACACTTTGAGGATTATATAGGGTGTCGCAGAGCAGGCCTATCGATGGAAGTGGGGAATGCCAGCTGGAACAGCATCGCTCTTACCTGTCATGTGTTGCATCTGCAATCTCACGCATGAGCGTGCCCGAGGCACCCCAGGGCTCAGGGCCGGTGGCCTCGTTCACTTTTATCTCCACCTCGGACAGATTCAAAACCACATTTCGGACCTTGTTGTACACGTTGCGCACATCCCACACCGAAATCTCAGTGAGCTTGTTGAGATCCATAGCAATGAAATGAGATGCTGAGGAATACAAAAACAAAAGAACAAAAGAACAAACAAATGCACTCTATGCTGAAGAGAAAACGAAATGCGTTGAATAAAAGACAAGAAAAGATTAAAGAAAACGACGCTGCTGGCCTTGGAAAAAGAAGGAAAGCCTCAAACTGGCTACCATTACTGGCTTAGTTGCAGGATTAGCTTGTGGCGTAAGCACTCGAACTCAGCCTCAGTTCTCACACATATCCTCGCCACAATGGCAGAACGGAAACAGCCTCGCCTTTTAGATATGCGTGAAAGAGAGAAACACTCAAAAGAAAACATGCTAAATAAACGTAATCTTTGCTAGCATCTCTTCGGCCTCGGCAATGCTGACTGCCTGCTCGATCTCCAGTCTGCGGCGAGCAGCCGAAATCCAGTCCTCGGCGAGTTTCTTTGGCCAGCCCTTCAGCTGGTTCAGTTCGCGAGTAGCCAGATCGAGATTGTGGTCTTTCAAGTAGTAGCCTGTGCGCGCCAGGACTGCTTCTACGTCATCGCCCTCAACAAGCCCTTCCTTTTCAAACATGACCTTCGAGAGAGCTGCAGACAGAACCTGCGAGCCAAAGCTTCCGTCCTCGGGAACAAGCGAGGCGCTCCGAATCTCCTTGCGCACAGCCTCGAAGCGATCCTCCAGCTCGACCTGGGAGGGAATCCCTTGCTCAGCAAGGCTGCGCGGAATCAGGGAAATTGCAGCCCTGGTGGCTGGGAAATCGGTGGTTGCCGCGCTTGCCAGGGCCATCAGCTCGCTGACAAACGGAGTCTGGGACTTGGAGTCAACTGCCACGCTCCTCAGTGCAGCCAGCGCAACCCCAAGCCTTGAAAGTCCACGGGACTGGCGGATAAGATCCCCGCTCTCCTGCACTGTCAGCGTGAGCTCGCGCAACTGCGAATCAACGCGATCCAAGTGAGCAAGACGTCCGCCGCGCTCTTCGTCAACACGTGCGCGCACAAAGCGGTTGAAGCGACGCTCCAGCAGATCGCGCTGCGCAGAAAGCTCGGCTGCAATGCGCTCCTCGGCAGCAGTCGCAGCGACCTTTAGCTGCTCATCTCTGGTCTCAATAAGCTGCGCCTCGCGAGCAGCAAAAGCCAGACGGGACGAGTCCTGGAAGTCAGTCAGCACCTTTTCAAACTTTTCGCGTTCTTCAGCAATTGCATTTTCGACAAGCTGCTTTTCCTCGTCCTTAACCATACTCAGATGCTTGTCCAGCGCAACAAGTGCGTGGTTAAGCGTATCGATCTGTTGGAACTCTTCTGGAGAAAGTCCCTTATTGTTAAGAGCAGACACAACAGCAGCCAGCGACTTTGAAAGCGCAACAACCGTTTCGTTCTCTGAAGCAAGAGATGGGATCTCTACAGCCAGCCGGATCTTGCTCGCTGGAATCGCCGCAACAGGCGAGACAAGCTGCTGCTCGCTCTGGCCATCAGAAACCGGTCTTTCGCGAGGAATTTTGGATCCAGTAGGCGGTGCCGTCTGGCGTTTTTGCTCAGTACCAGTGCTCGTTGTGCTATCGCTGGTGGGCGCATGCCAGCTATTATGCTTGAGCATATTCAGCACCCCAGCCATCTGGTCGTAGATAAAACGCCCGGTGTACACCATATCATCGTACACCTTAAAACTAACGTCGCTCAGCGCCATTACTAGACTGTTGTCATGGTGCTTGATTAGCTTCATAAAGCTCCTGGCACCAGGCACATAGTGTTCAAACTGTTGTCCAAACTCATGATCTTCTTGCGCATAAGCCGCTGCTGCCACAAATCCAGATCCAGCAA
Source organism: Coemansia sp. Benny D160-2 (assembly GCA_027595805.1). Taxonomy (NCBI): domain Eukaryota; kingdom Fungi; phylum Kickxellomycota; class Kickxellomycetes; order Kickxellales; family Kickxellaceae; genus Coemansia; species Coemansia sp. Benny D160-2. The sequence goes on along the minus strand of JANBOK010000091.1, from coordinate 7,242 downwards.
GCAGTGTCAGGATCGTGACATTGCGGATTTTGTGACCTTTCTTCTTTGCAGGCCTGGGTGCTGCAGTAAACGATGTAGCTGGATCGCGCACTCCGTCTGCATCCGCTGGCTTCGTGTTAGTAGGCGGTGTAGATGGCTTAGTGGCTGTGGTTGTTGTAGTGGATGAGGTACTGCTGACAAAGTGTCTAGAATATACGCTTGGCGCCGGCCGAACAACAGCAACCTAAAGAGAAAAGAAGTTAAATAAATGTCAGTGCAGATTCTTGGATTAAAAAGTTGAGTAAGGGATGGGTTTGATAAATCGGCATAAATATTTTACTCCTGAATGAAGAATGCGACATTCAGCATGCTTGTCAAGTGATTTGAAGGCTGACACATACAGTACTCCCTCTGGTAAGCGTCTTCGCAGCAAGTGCAGACACACGCAACATTATGAAAAATCCACGCTACAATATCCGCTGCTGCGTTCTTCGTTTCTGAAGAATGGAAATATAACAAAACAAGATTGCCCCTTGATAGAATTGAATAGAGGTGTTCCTAATAAAGCGATTTAAAACCTTGAGAAGAGAGAAGGTTTGAGCTTTGTAAAGAAAGAAGGAAACAAATTTACTTGTTTTTGCTACATTCCATCGCAGGCTTTTATTTCTTATCTCAACAACAAAAATGTGGGCTGTGACTGCCAATCAGCTCAGCTCGGTGATTAAAAATGCGAACCAAGATGTGCTGCAGACCATTTGAGCTTCTAGCAGATATCTGTCTCGCTTTTCATTCATGATCACTAGGAAAAACGGAGAGAGGCAGGCGCAAGGTATCGGCAATAATCTGGATTTCCTTTCCCAAGGCTATGTCTGAAGGCGTTGATGAAATGGCACCATCGTTGCTACCGGCACTAGCAGTATATACTCTACGGATGTAATCTGCAATCTGGAGTGCCAGCATCACCCGACAGGCATACTGGACTGGCGTGTCTTCAATGTCCATGGCAAGCGTCGCATCATCAATAGCATCGGTGGTCAATCCAGGGGTACGATCCGTCTTGTCCATGGTGGCATTATCTGCACCATTGCTTAAACCTGGCATCGAGCTTATGCCGGTCGACACCGTCGTGCCATGTTTTCTGGCATTCGAGGAAGGTGTGTTGGTGTTCGATGACATGCCTGAAAAGGATGAGCCAAAGCTGTCCATGCTGAGCATTCCGCTGGAAATCGGATCAGGCGCAGCCACTGCCGATGAATTGCGCTTGCTCGAAGATGCCGGTGAGAACCCAGCAAACCCACTAAACGCGCTCATGTCAAGCGTGCCAGTATTAATGCTGTTAGCTGTGGATTCAGCTGATGGCATCGACATAGTTGGCTCTGTTTGAAGAGGCGTCGGCTTCAGCTCAAGTCTTTTCGTAATGTCGTATAACTCTCGTCTCCACCATTCCAGAACCACGAGAGCCATCATTGGCACGCCTAGGCACTCGAATATTGTTATCGTCGAAGCAATGAGCTGCGCCTGTACAATTAGTGGTGCACGATAGTGGGGCGAATGGCCAAGTATGTTGCGATACAGAATAAGCAGCTCCGTGTCTAGGACATTCATCGGGCTATAGGCAGAGACCTGCGCATCGACTCCGATCTGTATAGAAAACTGGGACAAATCGTCGGTCAGCGATTGCAAAACTAGGTCATATTTGCCGATGATCCCAAACGCAAGGCTTGCAAGCCATCTGTCTTGTCTTTTGAACGCATCGGGCAAAACATGCTTCCAGATAAGCTCCTTGAGAACAGGACCATTCTCCCCCTCGTAGCAGCGACATATGGTGATGGCAAGCTGAATATCCTTCAACTGAGTAATGCATATCGTCGCTGCATCAATCAGCTTATCTGAAAGCATGAAGAACGTGGCAGCATCCATGTACCGTTGCCTGCTAAGCAGCACATACGCATTCTTCGCAGCAGCAGTCCTCCACCTTGCTTCAGAGAAATCATGTGAGAGAAACGCAAGCATCTTGTTGTGCTCAGGGTGGTTGTGTGCTGTGCGCCAAAGCCCGTGGAGCAAGCGCTTCTTCTTGAGCGCCAGATAGAATATGGCACACTTTGTCGGGTCGCGGTTCTCCGCAATAAACATGTTGCGCGCCATCTTCTCAACCTCTGAATGGAGTACATTGGTGTCACTGAGCCACATAAACAACCCCATACGACGTGCAGACTCCCACGTAAGCCCGGAAGAAGCATGCTGCTGTAAACATGCTTGCAGCAGTATTGCTTGAGAGCTGCTGTGTAAAGCCCAGTTCAGTTCACGATATGGAAGTTCTGACATCGATCGCTTACGCTTGTTTTCAATCTCCAACAAGTGCAGCTTCAATAAATAGCGCAGACCCATGTCGTCCAAGGGCTGGTCCTTGATTAGACTAGCAGAGATCGTGCCGACAATCGACATAAGCCGAGCTTGCTCGATTGCTGTTATGCCTTTGATCTTGATCTCTGTTAGCTTTTGCAAAAGATATTCAGCCTTTTCGGCGTCGAATCGTCCAAAGTCCGGTCCCGAGTCGTCTATTTGAAGAACGCCACCGTCTGTATCTTGCATTGAAAAAAGACCAGCATATCTAGAGGTGGAGCTAGTGCTGGATTTTGCGGCGATGTGTGTTGCGCTGCTCTTATTTGTAATCAGCTCGTGCAAAGATACAATTGGTAGAGCTGCTTGTGTAGAGTTGCTGATTTCCATTTGGCGCATGTAGTCGTACAGCAAGGACAGCAGCTGTTTGACAATCTCTATCTTTCCCCACGACAGAAGCTCAATCAGAACAAACGGGTGAATCATGGGCAGCTCACCATGTTCGTCAAACGCCGCATCGGATATCCGCACGCTACTGTTTGGAACAACCTCTGAACAAAGAATAAGCTTCTTCTCAACCGAAAAGATAGGCTCACCTGAAGCTGTAAACGAAAATGACCCAAGTAACTTGTCAATTCCGTAATCAGAGGCGTGGATGGTAAATATACACTTCCAAGCGCCGTCTAGATTGCGTTCCTGACAGTATACGTCAATCCGGTCGTCCCATTGAATACCTAGATAGCTTTGAGCATACTCGGTCAAATGCCAACGTATCTCTCGCACACAATCTGTCTTCCTCCGCGGATATATTGTCCCAGCAGGCAAGTAGTGCGACTCCCGTGATGTCGACGAGAACACCCAAACTGTGATGACCTGAGACCCGTCTCCTTCAGTCGATACGATCGCTGCCTTGTCAATGGAATTGTATCGAATCATTTTCACGTTCATGCACGGAATAAGATGCTCTTTTGAGCAGAACCAAACGAGTTTTGGTGCTGTGCGAACGCCCCAGATCCGTAGTTTACCACTGCTTGCATCAAACGTGGCCAGTATATTATCGAGCGAGAAGAACGGATACGACACAGGCATCACTCGCGACGCCAAGTCAAAGTGAGATGCTTGGCTAATATTAGAGCATCCAACATATTCAATCCCATCGCAATCCACCGGAACTTTCCACGTCTGTATTGACTGATCCGAGATTCTAACGGTCGAAATAAAGTAAGGCATACGTCCGTTCGATTTCTCGGTCGCAGCTGATATGTCTGAAGGAAAAGTAAATATACGGTCGTATTCTTTCAACTGAGCAAGAGCAGAGTCGCTTGGAACCCACTGCAGTGTGTCCGTGTCAAACACCAATCTATATACTTGCTTGTCAGTTGCTGCAATAAACTCAGACTCTGTGGGTGCCCAGGCTATTGTGCGGATTTGTGTGCCATCGAGCGCCATTCTTCTAGAAATAAGTAATCCTTGCTGTTTTTGCTGTCCGTTCTGCGTATCTGCCTTTGTTTCTGTTGCTGACGCGGCAGCCAGGGTGTCCCATATAAGAAGCTCTCCTTCGACCGAGTGGGTTGCCAAGCGCTGACTATACGGATCCACACTAATATGAAACACTTGTTCCCTGTGTCCATCCCACAGATCGCGCACAGCAAGTGGTAAATACGCGTCACTGTCAGCAGATGGCTGAGGCACATCAAACAAGTAAACATGTCCCAGATCATCCTCTGCAGCAAGTCGATAGTTGCCAAGGTCATCCGTCCAAAGCAAAGAGCCAAGGAGTACGCCCGATCTATCAGCTCCAAGACAATACAGTGTGTTTTTGGATATTGCAGGCGTTTCTAGAATCTTTCTAGCTTTACACACTGTGGAGAAATGCGACTGGTAGGCGATATTCCATAAGGATACCGACCCATCATCGTATGCAGCGTAGACAGAGTCAGTGCTTGAGCTGGTGTCAACATCCGTACATCCATCTGCACCTGGCGTAGAAATGCCTCGAGAATCCAATTTGACAGACAAATCGCTGCCATTGCTTTCGATGCTCCCCTCTTTGCTGCTATGTGTAGCATCCGCACTCGTTTTTTCTTCCTCAGCCAAGGCATGGCTATATGCTTGATGTCCTTTGCTACATGGTCGTCGTAACATACCAACCGACACGAGTCGTTTAGATGATGCAGACTCGGCAGAATGGAAAAAGTCAGCACCATTGGATAGATCGACTGTTCCGGCCAGCACAAATCGGATTCCAAGCTGTGAATTGTGGAGCCTTCCAAAATCATCAGCAGCATGTGCACGCCAAAAATACATCATGCCACTCAATGTTACTGTGAAGAGTGCTAAACATCTATCGTTGTTGCTGTTGGACAACCAGGACCGTACCTGCGTCGGTTGCTTCCAAAAAACATGGCATACGGGATCTGGGTGTACTATATACTGGAACCGAGCGCAAAGAGATCCTCCAGTACCAACAAACTGCCATACTTTTAGTAGTGGACAGTCGAACGATCCAGATACAAACATATCTGCGCCAGGTATAGACGCGATAATGTCGACATTGCTACCAGTTTCCTGCGACCATACCAGCTCCCATTTATCGCCATCTTGCGACCACAAAAGTAGTGTTTGCGCAATACTAACTACCAGTCGATTGTCTGAAAGCCATCGGCAAGATACAGCAGATCCCGAAGAGGATGTATCTATGTCCAGGGAAAAAGAAGATGAATGTTCCCATAGTGTCGCATTAAGATTACCGCGTTTACTGTCGTTGCTAAAGCTATTATCGCTGGAGGTTTTCCGACGTGGATCAAATACCTCAACGCTGTTTCCAGATATAGCGGCCAGACGTCCAGCACTGCTACTAGTAAGCGCGGTAATAGGTGCTACTATGTTTGGGTGGGAAATCGACTGCACAAAGCAGTCAGCTCCTATGTAGATGATAATGTCCTGGCCCGACGCATAGACCTAAGCAAGAGAGAGAGAGAGAGAGAGAGAGAGATGTGCGGAAATGGTGAAGCAATTCAATGATAGTGGTATTATGTGATTACGCTCATGTGCGCCAAGGAAAGCGGTCTCGAAATTGATGTTCTCAAAGGCAATTCGCTTACAATGTATAGATTTCCGTCATTGTCGATGGTGCCTATAGTTCCTTTGTTCGCACGGCCGGTATAAATGTTCCGTTGCGCCATTCGGATAGCAGTGTGAAGCACAGTGCTAATTCGCTGGGTCGTCCTTGTAGCTAGCGATTGTTTGCACGTATAGCATAAGACAGCCGCCGATATAGTGTTGTACAACAGAATTCAACAAAATTAATACTTGGAATTAAAAACAAAAGATAAAGTACAACGAGAAATGAAACATAGAAGCTACGGGCGGTGTAAACCTGCAAGCTTGAGGCGAGAGGAGTATGAAAACACAACACACTGTTATATGAAAGCTTGATGCTTCTTGGCACGTGTCTGCTTGACTAGATTTGATCTGATAAGACGATAGTGATGTCAGTTTTTTTTTTTTGCTTTATTTTTTGGGCCTCTGCGCAAGGCGGTTAAATGTCCATAACCATGGCCATATCTGATGCTGAGGCTACATTAGCCGTGCAAAAAGATGTCCGCAAGAGTGTCAATAGAAGTATAGACCTTTAGCCTTTTCTATTATCTATTTTAATATACTCGTCTTCTTCCTGAGGTTTGTTTCTTTTTCAACACAAATTCAGTTCCACTTCTCCAGCCTTCTAGCACGTATACTCAAGCACACCACACGATGGTTTCTGCCGAGGAGATCGAGACCAAGCTCAAGGAAAATCTGTTGCCCGGAGCTTTGGTTCGCGTTGAGGATATATCCGGCGGTTGTGGCAACAGCTATGAGCTGCTTGTCGTGTCCGATGAGTTTGACAAAAAGTCGCCTCTAATGCGTCACCGCAAGATCCACGGCATTCTAAAAGAGGAGGTGCCATTGATCCATGCACTCACTCTGGTAAGTAGAGATAAAGTTATCTGTTTTATTACTATCCTTGTCGTCATACTTTATTCCCTGGCTTTTTTCTTATTTCTACATTGCATGAGAAAATATGCTGTCAGGCTAGGAAAACCGTTACAGGCTATCCTTCCAATGTCCGGCCTGTTCAGACGCAAATGTGCGATGATGCGTGTCGTATATTCAGGCTGTTGAGTTCTGTTTGCGGTTGTTTGGTTTGATTTGTTGCAATTCGTCTCATTCACATACTCGTGTTTATTTTAGATACGCTGTATTTTTACTCGTGTTAGCAAGAATGAACGAGAAGCTGTTTCATTAGGAAAAGGGCAATAAAAAATACAATGAGGTCAATGCATTCCCCTAGCTCCCCACATTTTTATAATATGCTGCTATTGTCATGCTGCTCCGTATATCTGTCAACATGATGAAATAAAACGTATTTGCTTGCATGGGAATTATAATATTTAGAACGTCTACACCGTGGCTCAATATGAGAATATAAAGATAAAAGAGAAAGCGGAGTCGGAAACAAAAGCCAACCAAGAGCCAGAAGGCGAGAATGCCGAGACAGCAGCCAACCAGGACAAAGCAGACAAAGCAGACATAGCAGACAAAGAAGACAGAGCAGACAAAGAAGATCCGGATGCGTTGTCGCAGTAAGCACTGCCCGTTTTCAATAGGGGGATGGAACCGGTAATATTTTACATTTTATAAAGTTGAGATGTTGATTAATGACAATCGAGAGTAAGTGAGTGAGAGGTTGGTGGTGTCGTCACTGCAATAGCTAGTGTCGTTTTGTTCTTCATGGACGTCATGGCGGTGTAGAAAAAGGGGAAAGCAGGGAGAGACAAAAGATACACAGAACGATCCCCAGTGAATGCAAAATGACACATAGCATAAACACGACGGATTAATGTGGCCAGTGCTTTTGAATTGCGTTGTGCTAGTGTCTTT
>JANBOK010000090.1:0-32822 GCA_027595805.1 Coemansia sp. Benny D160-2 | reverse complement strand
AATGTTGACTACAGTTCGGATCCTCGGCAGGTACCGTTTTCGATCTCCAACATCTTGCTTCGTGGCATGACCATTCGCAACACAGACTGGGTTGTCGGTATTGTTCTCTACACTGGCGACCAGACAAAGATTGTGCTCAACTCTGGCCCTACGCCCTATAAGCGGAGTCGTATTGAGCGGACGATGAACACCCAGGTGATGCTGAGCTTTGGCTTTGTATTTGTGTCATCGTTCATTGTGGCTCTCGTCGGCGGTCTCAAGTACGCAAAGCCCGAGCACCACTACAGCCTTTATGTAGACACATCCATGAGCAAGGGTCTATACGGCTTTGCACTGTTCTGGTCTGCAATGATTATGCTGCAAAACATCATTCCAATTGCGCTCTATGTCAGTATAGAATTCGTCAAGAGCTGGCATGCCTACTGGATCTACGAAGACATTAACATGTACTACGCACCCACTGACCAGCGATGCGCTGCACGCAACTGGAACATCTCGGACGACCTGGGCCAGGTCTCGTATATCTTTAGCGACAAGACTGGCACTCTAACACGCAATGTCATGGACTTTCGCATGTGCTCAATCAATGGTAAAATATACGGCAAGCAGCTTCCTGGCGATGAGCTGGATGTGGTGAAGGGTCGTATAGCTCAAGAAGAGGTCGACAGAAATAATCCCCCCGAAGGCGGCGTCAACCCGTTCTTTAGCGAGATTCCCGATGATGAAAATTACGATGCTTACGCGGAGACCGGACAGAATGTTGATGAGCATGGTCGCCAGAGTACCACTACAAGCATTGTCAGCAATGGGACCAGCCAGTACGACAGTAGTCCGCTTATCTCAACATCTGATTCGGCCCACAGACACCAGATGGACTATGCTGCCTCTCAATCGGCGCGGCCTCATGCTGTTCCTGCTCCGACTGGCGCACCGATCACCTCGGCACGCTCGCGCTCACGCACATACCAGGCGATGACCGAAGAAGAGATGCAGGATAGACGCAAGAAGATGATCCACACTTATACTTCCGCTATGCGCAAAGTCTTTGCTCCGCAATATGTTGAGATTGGCGATGAGAACACAGGCGCAGGCGGCGCATACACGTTTGTCGATCCACAGCTGTTCTACGACATGAAGCCCGAAGTTGCGTCGCCAAACAAGGTCAAGGGCAGCCATAGCCCCTCCCCCGGGAAAAATGCTGCTGCTGCCAGCCAGTTTTTGAGCGCCATGCCACCCGAGGTGCATCCCATAGACACCCAGCGCTCGATAACCGAGGATCCCGACTATGACCCACAGCGCCAGCGGGAGATGATTGATCTGTTTTTGACAGAGCTTGCCACCTGCCACACGGTTGTGGTTGAAAAGAACTTTCAGAAAAACATAGAAAACAACAACGACGACCAGTCGACCATCCGCCGGCTGACACGCATCTTTCACAGTCGGAACAGCTCGCGGAGGATTACTGACATGGTCCGCCACAGGCGGCATCGCAGCAAACACCATGGCCGTACCGACTCCACCGCAACCTTTGACAGCACTGGAGGAGGAGGAGGAGAAGGAGGCGGCACAGGCATTGAGTGGGTTCAGTCGGACGCAACACAGGGGCCCTCCGGCCATAACCGCACCATATCGACTTTCAGCGGTGCAGCGCTTGCTTCTTCCTCGCAGGCCAACGCAGAGGGTGGCAACTATCCGCTGGGAGAGACCAAAAACGGCTACTCGCCGCAGGACAGCAACGAGGCCCTGCCTGGGCACCAGCGCACAGCCAGCAGTATTACAGGTCAGCGCGACCGTGATTCCGGCTCTGATTCTGGACAGGGCGCATCACAGCCCGATTCGCCGCCCAATGCAGAGGTCCAGGATCTGAGCAAGCTCGCCTACAGTGCAGAGTCTCCCGACGAAGGTGCGCTTGTCCGTGCCGCAAAGAACTTTGGATATGCGTTTTTGGGTCGCATCAAAACCACTCTTTATCTTGATATTCGTGGCGAGAAGATGCAGTTTGAAGTGCTAGACACGATCGAGTTTAACTCGACTCGTAAGCGTATGTCGTCTATCCTCCGTCGTCCTCCGCCGCACAACGATATCATCCTGTTCTCCAAGGGCGCCGATAACGTGATGATTGAACGGCTTTGCAGAATCCCTAGTAGCGGTAACGGGGCACAGTGGCCATTCAGCAGCGACGAAGATGCCAGGTTCGAAAAGAAGATGCGCGAGAGAACATTCAAACAGATCGACGAGTTTGCAAACGCTGGTCTGCGTACGCTGATGCTTTGCTACCGGAAGCTTAGCGAGGACGAGTGGGTGCGGTGGTCATCTCGCTACCATGCAGCGCTGGGTTCTGTTGAGTCTGACCGTGACGAACAGATTGCGGCAATTGCCGAGGAGATGGAGTGCGATCTGCGGATTGCAGGTGCCACCGCTATTGAGGATAAGCTTCAAGAGCGTGTGCCCGACACCATTGCAGCCTTGCGCGCTGCTGGGATGCGCATATGGGTGCTGACCGGCGACAAAATGGAGACTGCGATAAATATCGGGTTTGCTGCTAATCTCCTCACAAAGGAAATGGAGCTATGGACCATCAGCAGCTCATCTGGCACTGAGAAGATTCTGTCCCGGTTCAAGCTGATTGCTCGGATTATGCGCGAGATGGCCGCCAATGACGCAGTGCAGTCTATTGCGCCCGGCGCCAACACCGATGCATCCAAGATGAACAAGCACAAGAAGCACAAGTTCAGCCTGGATCACGATGAAACGCGTGCGCTTGGCAGTATTTCATACAAGGTTGGCCGTGCCAAAAAGTTCCTGAACGTCGGTCATACGCTGCGTATGAGAAAGCAGCGCAAGAACGCGGCTGCCGAACAGCAATTTCCAGACGCTGGTGGTTACAGCCATGTTTCTGAGGCAAACAACCAGCCCTACGGCGACGACACTGCGCTTCAAGGAGTATCCGGGATCTCTGGCCAACAGCAGGGAGTATCCTTCCCTGAGGTGGAGGGCGACGGCATGTCTGCACAGGATGTGCGCGACTCCATTGAGTATCTCCGTCGCCACAGCTCGATTACTGAGGAGGGCGGAGTCACTGCAGAGGCCAGCGATAGGAACGCACCATACCATCCGCTTAATGCCCTGGTAATTGATGGTGCGTCGCTAAGCATTGTGATGGACGATCCAGAGTGCCGTGGCCTTCTGTTGGAGATTGCGCCTTTGTTCAAATCCGTGGTTTGCTGCCGTGCAAGCCCTCTTCAAAAGGCCGAGGTTGTCAAGCTTGTCAAGGACGGACTTGGACTTGTTACGCTTGCGATCGGTGACGGTGCTAACGACGTGAGTATGATCCAGACTGCCGACATTGGCGTGGCGATCTCAGGCGAGGAGGGCCTTCAGGCTGCAATGGCAAGCGACTATACGTTTGGCCGCTTCCACTTTTTGCAGAACCTCTTGCTGGTGCATGGGCTTTACGACTATCTGCGCATGAGCGAGATGATTCTGAGCTTTTTCTACAAGAACGTGATCTGGGCAATGGTGCCTTTCTGGTACAGCATCTACTGTGCATTCTCGGCGAACGTCTTTTACGATCTCTCGTACATCCAGCTCTATAACGTCGTGTTCACCGTGGCGCCAGTTGCTATCCTCGGGTGTGTTGACAAGCCGTTCAACTACCAAACGGCAATGACATACGTTGTTGTTTATAAGGATGGAATTAGAAACCGCTACTTTCAGTGGTGGCGCTACTTTTTGTATGTCCTGGATGGGATCTACCAGTCGGTTGTGATATTCTTCACGTTCTACTTGTTTACCTACACGTCCGATGTGCAGAACCCGAGTGGCCGCACTTGGGGCAGATCAGATCTAAGCACCGGCCCTACCGTTGCTGTGGTTATAGCAGCCAGCCTGTGTGTAGGGATGAACTCTTGGCAGTGGAACTGGATCATGGCGGTGGCCATCACGCTGTCCATAATCGTGTGCATTGTTTACATTGCCATTTCGTCTGCGGTCCGGTACTACTCGCTGGAGGGCGTTGCCACGTCGGTCATGTCAACAATTGAGTTCTGGTTTGGTGTCATCATCTCGGTGGTTGTTGCGCTTTTGCCACGCTACGCCATCATGAGCTGGCAGAAGCTCAACCGTCCACGCGATCTGGACATAATCCGCGAGATCAAGGTGCTGCATCGTCCATGGTATGGCCAAGTGTATGTTGATCCGGACTCGCCCATTGAATTCCCAGACAAGGATCCAAAGCACCATCGCCCGCACCTGCGCAAGCACAAAAAACAGCAACAGCAGCAGCAACTAGAGTAGCAATAAATGCAAGGAGCCATTAACATCAAGCCTGGCTGGCTTTATTTCTGGCGCATGTATCTTTTTATTTTTTGGATATTCTATATCTTTTTTATTTTTCATTTCAGAGGCGATTATTTACTACATTTCATACATGTACTCTACAGGACCTTTGCAGGCCAGTTTGCGTTTGTGTTATCCATCAAGTTTAGAGTTTCATATTTGGCACAATCACATTGTCGCAAGTATCCTCATAACACGACATTGCACCAATTTATTACCAGAAGAAAAAGAAGGCGAAAAATATTATGCCACTAATGACCTAGAAGTACTGAGGGAAAATATATCTCAGCTTGAGCTTGCCCTCTGACGGCTGCTTGTCGGGGGTTTGCTGGAAGGCGTACTGCATGCTTCCTGTCTCACGCTTTGTAAGAAGCATCTCAGCGTCGTCGTAAACAGCCTTTTCGAGGTCGGGCAAGGCTGCAATAAGCAGTGACTTTGCGTTAGTAACGTTGCCCTTCATGGTGTTCATGACCTCGGCAACAGTAACTGACTCCTCGGACTCGCGCCAGGCGTCATAGTCGGTCGCCATGCAAACAATGGCATATGTGATCTCGGCCTCGCGAGCAAGCTTGGATTCCGGGATGCATGTCATGTTGATGACACTGGCGCCCCACGAGCGGTACAAGTTGGATTCTGCGCGGGTGGAGAACGCCGGCCCCTCCATGCACACGCCGGTGCCGCTCTTGTGGATGGTAATCTGCGGCACAGAGGAGCTGTGCTGGAAAACCAGCTCGCGTAGCGCGGCACTAACAGGCTCTCCAAATGACGCGTGGGCGGTGACGCCTGTGCCCGTAAAGAACGAGTCTGCGCGGACGCCCTTTGTGCGGTCGATGATCTGATCAATAAGCACAAAGTCTCCTGGACGGATCTCCTCGCGCAACGAGCCAACTGCGCTGAATGCAAGGATAACCCGCACGCCAAGCGACTTGAGCGCCGCAATATTTGCGCGGTAGTTGACCTCGGACGGCAGCACCTTGTGTCCGGGGCCATGGCGTGCAAGGAAAGCAATCCTGTTTCCGCGCTCGGTCTCGGCAATAGTGATTGGGCCAGCAGGCTGGCCCCACGGCGTATCGACAGTGACCTCGCTCAGAATCTTGAGTCCGTTGAGTGTGTAAAACCCAGTGCCTCCTATAACACCGATACGAATATCCTTAAAGGATTGCGTCTCTTCTTGGGCTACCATTTCTCTGCACAGTCGATTGTTTGTTTGTGAGGGAGAGGGAAGGAAAAGGGGGGGTTCTACTGCCACAGATGGACTGAGCTTCCGAGTTTGTAAAAAAAAAAAGAATATATTTGCGATGGGAGCACCAAAAGAGAACAAGAAGAAGAAGAAGAAGAAGAGATTGTTTAATTCGACTCGAGTATTTCTAAGCAGCAAAGCTAGAAATGGATAAAAAAATATTATGCACACAAGATGAGAATACGCAGCGCCAGAACAGATTGACGAAAAAAATCCACCAACAATTTTTCTCTCTGATTCCGCCACCGAGACATTATCTTTTTCGTGACTTTTTTTTGGGGGGAAGAAAAAAGAGGTGCAACTCAATTGTAAACTCAAATAAAAAGACCAGACTCGAATAGAGACGTTTCTGGAAGCGGAATTTCCAGATACACATGTTCACTTTACTCGGCGATGTTCGAATGCTTCCATTTCGCATCCTTTGACTTTTCTGCGATCTGCCCCATGTGCTGACATGGAGAACGGTAGCCATACTGGTGCTTTTGCTATGTGTGTTTGCTTGCGATTCCTCGACTCTACTCTAGCTCACAGCTAATACGCGATGGTTAGGCTAGATGGAACTACAGTGTTGTTTGACGAAACGACGACCTGCAAGTAGAGCTTGCTGTTGATTGTCACCGTCTTAACCATTGTCGCCATATCAGCCCCTGACGCCACGCCCATTGGCATATCAGATTGTAGGCCTGTAGCAGTATTTGACATTGCGATTGAGGATGCAACTGAAGGGTTGTCCAGCAGCTCTGTTCCAGCAGCCCCACGAACTGTCGCTGCTTCAAGTTCAATGGGCGACTGGTGGGGCTGTGCGCCATCGCTTCCGATGCTCATGCTGGCCACTGTTGATTCAGAGCTGCTTGGCCACAGATCAAAGTTGTAATCGCTGCTGACAAAATGATGCGTTGCAAGTGGAACAGTATCATCAACGTCGAATGAGAGCGGTGTGCCTGTTGGAGAGTGCTTTGTTAGGCCGCCCAGATACTGGTTTATCTCGTTGTCGTCACTCAGCACACTAAATCCGTTAGTTGTTGGCTTCACGCGACCTCTGTAGTCGTCTGGCTCGCTGTATGCAAACCCAGCATCCAGATTGCCATCTCCTCCAATAAGATCTTCATCTTCGGTAACCGTCCTGGTTGAGAACACAAAGCTAGTAATCTCCTCTGGCAATGTGCTGTCAGCATTGTTGTTCGAGTATGGCTTTTGGCTGGAAAAGGGATCTGGCTCGCCAGGCAACTGCGGATTGCTGCCATCACTGTCTGGATCCATGTTGTGCTTGTTGCTGGCCTCGTCCTCCTCCTTTGTCAAATCCGTTGGTTTCCCGACAGTGACAAACGGCCGCTGTCTCATTAGAGCCGTGAGCTTGTCCTCCTCGCGCCCTGTCTTTGGAGAAACGATTGGCTTGCTTGGGAGATTGACAACAAGGAGCTCGTGGGCTGTTAGCGGTTCCTGGTGGCCATAGTTCTCAATTCGGACATCGGCACAGTTCATATAATATTCACGCGACCCAAGACCGTTGATCCATGTCCAAGCAAACGTGGCTTTCTTAGCTGCAGGGATTGTGCTGGGAATCGGAACATCATAGCCGCCATCGACAGTGTCCAGAAAACACGAGGACACTTTGTCCCAAAGAACAGCAAATGTTGTGCCGTTGTCATACGAGACGGCAAACTGGCAATCGCCGCCAAGATGGTTGGCAGCTCCATCAAATCGCACATGGAATGGATGTCCTGCAACTATTGTGCCCTGTGTGGGGCCAACTTTAAAGTTGCGGCATGGATAACCGACAATCGGACCAAGCGGTGATTTCATATTGTAATCTACATCGTCGTTGTCCATGTAAAACTTGCTGAACTGCGAATGTCGTGGAGATGGCTCCTTTAGCTCAATGTGGGCCCATGCCTCCAAACAAAGGTAAAGTACTGAAAAAGTCGCACTTGCCAAAAATCCTAGAATCATCTCTATTTGAAGGGATTGATGGGAAGGAAAATGTTGTCTTTCGAGAGAGTGCTAGTAGCAGTAATAAGAGCACAAACAAAGTGTATACAGTTAGTTTAATAACAATGCTGTTTTAAACAAGAAAAAAAAGGACACAAGAGAAAGCCAAAAACCATCACCATCTTTATTGACGAGTGTCCTCCTCCTTATTCAGAGACCAACTATGTTACATATTCCATATTTTTAAAATATAAACAGCGGTGAGATCTGAAAAACTCTTGGTCGTTACTTTTATTTTATGAAAATGGCTTGACACGCATCACACATTCTTTTGAGATGTAGCTGGATTTAGCGCATTCGTGTGTACCCCGCGCAACAGAAAACCTGGGGAAGCCGGTGCAAGATCCCGAATGTATCTTTTGTTTTGGAATTTTGGAAAACACCCTGTGCAAACCGTGTGAGCCGGTTTAACAGAGAATGCAGATGCTCCAAGAAGTTGTAACTCAGTATCCTCATAATGTTCTGATTAACGAATATAATTGGAAATACATAATGGTTGGAAAAATATAGACCTGGCTCCGGTTGAAGGAAGCGTGGCAAGAAGCATCTTTAGTAAATGGTTATCGAGTGTGTTGGCGGTTCCGATGACCACGACCAATCTTTCGACGACATTCTGGGCAATAGTGCATCTTTTGGTGAAGCCCGGGGATTATAAGAGGAATCCAGAAGAGTGGCCATGCGATGGCAGCAATCAAGAGCGCAGCTCCACCAGCCTTGTACCCAATCCGCCTTTTGACTTTGGTGTTGACGCGGGCATGGCACCACGGACATTCGACTACCTGAGAGTGCCTTCCAAGGCCATTTGCGGCGTTGGGACCTACAGGGTTTGCCTGCGGATAGACATCCCCGTCGTTTGGCGGTGCCATTAGATTGTGCATGTGCGATCCATTGTTATAGTTGTCTGTGCTGGCACCGGAATGGCGCCCATTTGCAGAGAACGACGAGTAGCCGCCATTGTTTCTCATTCCTGGATCGCCATATACAGTCTGTCTGTATGTTGGTGGTGCTGCAGCAGCATTGGCATGTTCCCGTCTTTCGAGATCCTGCAAGGTAACGATGCCGCCTGTGGCAGGTCTCTGTATCTTGGAGGTCATTTTCGATTAGCTCGGATGTACAAGGATACCGATATAACAATGGTCAGCTGAACTGTAGCGTTTAGAACTTGAGGCTGAGATTCAATACACTTGTGCTGGGGAAAACCTTTGGAAGCAAAAAATAAAAAAGAAGGAAAGAAAGAAAGAAAGAAAGAATATAAACAGCCAAAGCGGCCAGGAGATTATGTCAATATGCACTAGTTTTATCTGGTCAATATGGAATTATATATGGTCGAGATTCGATTGAAAACTATTGACCATTACAAAGCTTGCTCGAATTGTCTTGCATTGGTGGCTAATGGACGAGATTGAAGTATGAACAACACAAGCAAATCACATGGTGGGGAGGCCCCACGTCTTTTAATGTGCTTGTGTTTTGTGGATGTGCCCAGGCGCTCGCCACAAATACCCCTTGTCGCATGAACGGCATTTCTTGCATTGCAAATAAAATACAGCTTCACGATCTTTTAGGAAAGAAGACAACGTTTCTGCTTGGAACTAGAGAAATATATATTACACATGCACAACATCTATGCCAACTCCCCAAAGATGACAAACAGGACCAGAAACAAAGAGGAGCAGAAAGACAAACCAACAAAACACGCCTAAATTCCAAGGCCCATGAGCCCAAGGAACTGCGGGAGCCAGGTAAGCCGCTCTTTGACACGGGCAGGCATCGAGTGATCAAACGGCAGATCCGAGTACTCGGCAGTATCGTCCTTGTACGTAGCAATCTGGTCCTTTACTTTGACAAGGATACGGCAGCCGTCGCAGAAAAGAATGGTGATTGCATAGTCGTCGGCGCCCCTCCCCTCGGCAGCCAAGCACCAGCCAACCTCCGGGATGAAGCATGCGCCTTGGAATGTCTGTTGTGCCAGCAGAAACGCCATGTCTCCGCCATTGCTGCCTCCAAGCATCGCGGGCGTGCGCAAAACCATTCCAGGCGTCTGCATCGGATTGTTAGGGTGGCCACCACCACCAGGCGCCAGTGCAATTGGCGTTGGGTGAGACGTCTTGTTGAACTCCTCTACCAGCCGAGTGATGGGGCCCAGATTGAGCTGGCGCGTAGGCGTGTCGTTGACAGTCCGCTGGTCAAGCATGTGGGTGCCCCACTGCTGCCTTCGCTCTTGCACTCCGCGGACATTGTTGCCTCTCGGCCTTTTGCTGCGCATGGGTGGCGAGTCCAGAATCAGATCATAGTCGTCATCGGCTTCCGGGCGGTGGCGATGGTGTTGCTCGCCAATGGGCGGGACACGCGGCAAAGCGGCGGCCGGATCAATGCTCTGCTGGCGTGTCGACCTAGCGTTGTTCCCCAAGCTAGCAATGACTGTAGTAGACCCTGCCGTATTCGACACACTCATTGGCATTGCAGACTGCCGCAAGGCGCCGTTTGGTCTTGCGGCCGCCACTCCCCCGCCTCTTCCAGTCAAAAGCAGCCCAGCCTGACGATGATGATGGTGATTGTGATGGTGTGTCTCAGCCGTGCGTCTTTCGTCCAGTTGGTTGAGGCGTCTCTCCAGGCCTGGCGGAACGTAGTCCAGATCAGCGGTAATGTCCCATTCCCACGAAAGATCTACTGGATACTGGATACTGCCGTCATAGTTATTGTGCTCAGACCCGTCTTCCTCGAACCCGCGCAAAACCCCATCAAAGTCAAGAACCCTGCGCAGCGCCTCCTTTGCGTGGTCCAGGATTCCCTTGATCTTTCCCGGAACTTTGGCATCCACAGAATCGACTCGGCGTCTTCCGTTAGCGTACTCCCCGCGGCTGTTCCGAGCCAACGACAGATCGCTCATATCCAGTGCTAAATCATCCATGTTGTGGTTGTCACGACCACGTCGGTGACGGCTGCGACGTAAAGGATTGTCCGGCAAGGGGAACTCATCAGCCAGCAGCGGAATCTTCTGGATCTCGTTGGGCAGATCCTGTTTGGACGGAATCTCCACAACAGCCTCAAGCCTCTTGCGCGACAACTCCACCTTAATCCCGTTGAAAAAGCTAAACTTGAAAGAAGCTTGTGGCGAGTCTTCAAAGAGCCAGCCCTTTCCTTGCGATGTAGAAATCCTGATCCGCTTTTGCTGGGAAAGCAGGAAATCAACACATCGACAGGCCATGCGCACCGGCTTGGAAACTCGCTCGGGAAGCGATGCCAGATCCCACGCGTATATCCGATACGCTGATTCAGAACAAAGAGAGTCAATATGTAAAGGTCGCTTGAACTCATATATTTCTCTCAGCTGCTCGCTCATCGCCACCACCATGGGTACAGTAGTTAAATCCAGAACCAAAAGATGATCTGCCCGCAGATACACTTTGCCATTCTTCATTGCGCGCTTGAGCGGCGGCAGTCTGCGTGTTGTGAATGCCTCGAGATCCACGCAAGTCGGAGATGCGGTAGCCGTGGCTGAGGCTGAAGCAGCTGCTGTCTTTTTGACTGTGTTGCCTGTCTTACTGTATGGGCCGTCGCCAACCGGTGCGCCAGTATGGCTGTGATGTTGATTGCCCTCGATGTCTTTGCCAGAAGCCCTTTTGTTTGCATACTCTAGCCCAGCCGTTGACTGCGGACGGTTGTTAAAGTACTCTGTCTGTAGAGGCTCCGCTGACGCTCTGGAGCGCCTATCCACTCCCTGTCTCACTAGACGTTGGCCATCGACGGGGAGCTCTGGGTGGCGGGGAGGAAGAATCCGGTCTGGGTATTTGACATCACCAAGCTCTCTGTCTCTGCGCTCCAGAAGCCCAATCTTGTGGGCCTGTTCCGAGCTCTGCTTTAACTGCGACAGCGTGGGGAGCCTGACAGTAGGAAGCTTGGAGCTGAAGAACGGATGCGACAGGAGCTCCTGGCTCCGGATCCGCTGCCCCGGGTCGATCCGCAACAGCGCATAAACAAGATTGCGCGTTTCAGGCGATGCTGACCGAGGAAGACTGATACGTGCTACCACATGTTCGGTGATCCTGTTGACTCCGCGAAAAGGGTGCGTCCCTGTGAGAAGGGTGACCATCAGACATCCAAGCGCCCAGATGTCGGATTCGAAGCCATAGGGCTGGCGTGCCATTATCTCTGGCGAGATGTAGCTCGGGGTGCCACACATTGTTGTGGGCTCCATCGAATCATCATCGATTCGTGTGGCCAACCCAAAGTCACCAACCTTGACTGTCATATTCTGCGACAGCAGGATGTTTGCTAGCTTCAGATCGCGATGCAGCACGCCGCTCGAGTGCAGATGAGCCACAGCCGCTGCCACCTGCTTAATCACATACCGGGTCTCAGCCTCGCTCAGCACCGCAAGCTCGCCACCGCTTCCTGCTTGCTGGCTGTGGTGCAATTGCTTTCTTGCTGATGGATCCCCCGTGACTTGGATATACCGCTGCCGCAGGTACTTCCACAAGTCCGTGCGCTCACAATACTCCATCACCAAGTACACAAACCGGTCATCCTCAAACGAGTCGTATATGTGCACTACGGACGGGTGTGCTAATGACTCGTGAATAGCCACCTCTGTAGCAAGCCGCACCTCCGCTGCGCTGTCCTTGAGCGCCCGCTTGTCCACTACTTTGATTGCCACATATCCGTTGGCGTCTGGCCCCAATGAGTATAGCTGTGGATCGCGTGGTTGCGCCTTGTACACTTTGCCAAAGCCTCCACGACCAATCCGCTCCCAATTAACAAAGTCTCTAGAGCTCAACACCTGTCCGTCTCCAGAAACATTAGCTTTAGGCTCAAGTTGCTCAAACGCCAGTCGCTGGGCCTGACTCTCGGCTGCTGCATAGTAATTTGCATTGGGTGACTGGTAAACCCCATCGCTATGACTGTATGGACGCGGCCTCCTTCCATACTGTGCCGACAGCCTTCGATATGTCGGATGGTGCCGCAGATACATTACTGATATTTAGGTACAAGAACAATATGGAAGTGCAAATTGACAAGGGGTTTTCAGAAATTAACAAAGAATAATAAAAACAAAATCCTTTAGCAAATGCTGAGGAAAAAAACAAGAGAAAAACTTTGATCGAAAAGAATAAAAGCGCTTACCGCTTTAAACAACGTTTTATGGTAAACAAGACATCATTGTTATCACACAAAATAGAAAATCTAATTATCGCTCTTTTTTCACTTGAAACATATCAACACGATATGCTGGACATGTAATCGCTAGACAGACAGTACAAACACGAGTAGCCAACAAACATTAGAGCTTAAACATCAGCATACAGCTTGCGAATCCCAGCAGATTCTGCCTTGACAAGCGTCACAGGGCATGCGCCGTTCTCAGAGACGTGCTTATGAATGCAAGGATAGCAAAAGACATATCCTGAAGGCGCCATAGCAGGGTTCGTGCGCGGCATTCGACATAGCGGGCAAACGGACTGGTCTTCTGGCACAGCAACGCCGTCGGGGTGCGGCTTCAGCGGCATTGGTGGCGGTGGAATGGGATCCTTCCGTATTTTCTTGTGAAAGTCGGAGCGGTACCACCACTCCAGAAAGCGGTAGAAGAAAATAGACAGCGGCAGAAGCACCTTTAGGAAATCCAGTCCTCCCGTCAGCATCCGAGCAACAAGATTTCGTGTGAAGCGGAGCACTGATCCGTTGGAGGGTGCTGAAAGGCTGCTTTTTGGTACGCCACGAGTTTCCATTGCCCGATAGTCTGCAGCGCTGAGACGCCGTACCTTTAAGCCAAGTACGTGAAGCCATGGCGAGTTGTAGTCTGTGTGGTCAAACATGTAGGCAATGTAGTATAGAGCCGTCGCCATGTGGTAGATAAAGTTGGCGTGAGGATAGTAGCACTTGAAAAGTCTCTTTAGAACCTCCTTTGCAGCTGTGAACTTGCGATGCAGATTGCTACTGTCAACTCCCGGTGTCCTGGGCTCGCTCCCAACACTGAATGCCGTCTGGGAGAACTCTGAGCCAAGCAGACGTGCCGCTTCACCGCCACTTACGTGCTCATAATACTGGTCTAGGCGATTCTTGGCAAGGGGTAAGCCAACCAAGAACGCCAGAGATCCCCACTTATCTGCCCGAGTGAGCGAGTTGCTGCCACGTATCTTGTGCGCACGTACTCGCTTGTACCCGTAGAAATGTTCTGTAAATGAACCACCATAGTTGCGGAGATAGTGACGTTCAACGAGAAGCATCAATGCAGCATAGGCCTCTTCGTGCCAGTTAAGGATCCGAATCAAATAACGTGGGTACCTGTGCGCGTACACCGACGTAACATGGCGCAAAGCTGGTTCCAGCAACTCTCCCATCTTGTGTTGGGCCACAATCTCAAACAATGATGGCTTGCCAGCGTCGCCGCCGCTTAACATATCGCTCATAAACTCCATTCTGCAGTGTGGATTATCTTCACGCTTGGTTTCCAGTATCACAGATTCGCGTCAATATCCCAGCATCTGATGGTGGCAAAAGGAAGGAGGTGTGTGGTGGTTGCTAAAAAAAAAGAATGAATGAAATTATGCTGAAACTAGGGGGTTTAGCATATCTGTTCTGGATTATAATGCTCTTGTCCCACTCCCAATGGTTATACGTTCCCAAACAAATCACATGACTGTGGTATTCTTTCCATCCAACAATGCGCCAGCCAAGTTATCAACACGAGCATTGGCGTTTTTGTTGGTGTGTTTAAACCGTCCAAAACACGAGCAAAGGGAATCTGGCAAAGGTCGAGGAAGCAGGCAGTCAGTCTGGTCAGCTCAGTTACCTTGCGTGGGCTCCGTCATGGCTGGGGTCATCGGGTGAAACCTTTCTAGGGCCAGAAAATTTGTCACGTGGATAACGTCATCAGTGATGCGGCGGTTTTGTCCACTGGAAAGGGAAAAAACGAGCTTTTCACAAAGTTACGTTCTTTTTCTTTAATCTCAGCTTTCTTGCCCTTGTGTCCTTTTTACTTTTCACTTATGCTTCTTTTCACCTTGTTACTTTCAATTTGACGGTATTGTCTTTTATTTCTGCATCCAACATTCCCCCTCTTATTTTATGCTTTTTATTCTATATCAAGCGCGGTGTTAGAATCTCTCTTCGTCCTTTTTGCCGCTGTGCTACGGATTTGTAAAGAATGAATGTCGGTCGTATTGTGCCCCGTGTTGGTGCAGGTGCTCAGGAAGGCTATGCTCCTGAGCTCTTGTATGCGACATTCAACCAGGATTACGGCTGCTTTGCAATTGGGACGCAAACTGGTTTTAGAATCTTCAACAGCGACCCGTACAAGGAGAAAATGAGACGAGGTAAGAATGAAGCAAAAAGCACCAGTCGTCTTTGGTGTATCGAGTGTAGACATGCTTTGCGCATTCTATCAATATCAATAGCCCTAGGCTAATTTGTCTTTACGGTCTCTTCTCCAACACCAAAGGATACTAACTCTAACACTTTTGAAAGGGAGAAAAAGAAGTAATTTTTTGTCTTTTGTGCCATGCATTTTGTAGAGTTCAAAGACGGAGGTATTGGTATTGTGGCCATGCTCTACAGGTCAAACTATCTTGCCTTTGTTGGTGGCGGCCGCAATCCCAGGTTCCCTCCAAATCAGGTTATGCTTTGGGACGATGCTAGCTCAAAAATCATTGCGGAGCTTGAGTTCCGGTCGGATGTTCTTAATGTACAACTGCAGCGTGACCGCATCGTGGTTGCCCAGCGCAACAAGTGCATTATATGCTCGCTTGAGACAAAACCCCGTCACTTGCATGCCTTTGAAACAGCAGATAACGACCGTGGAGTCATAGCAATTAGCAGCAGTAGCGAGAGTGGTATTCTGGCGTTTCCTGGCAGACAAAAGGGCCATATTCAGATTGTCGACCTCCATTCTTGTGTCAGTCTCTCTTCGGGACAACAAGGGCCCGCAGGTGCATCTGCCACACACCCAGAGCCTGCAGCAAATGTCCAGCGCTCTCGTTCACGAACCAAGGGCAGTTTTTCTGCCGAAGGGCCAAATGGTCTGCAGGACTCTGCTCAACCGAGCGCACTTGCACATCCTACAAACATAAATATAATTGCGGCGCATGCCACCTCGATCAGCGCTCTTGCTGTGAGCTTTGATGGAGCAATGGTGGCAAGCGCAAGCGAAAAGGGCACTCTTATACGCATATTCGATACCATGAGCGGCAGACTTCTCCACGAGCTCCGCAGAGGTGTTGACCGCGCTGATATATATAGCATTGCATTCAGTCCGGATGGCTCAAAGTTGTGTGTGTCATCTGATAAGGGCACGGTGCATATTTTCAATCTCGACTATAAGCCAAACCCTGAGCAGCACATGTCGTCTGGTGCCGCTATGTCTTCGGGTGGCAACGTCGGTCCTACATCTGTTGGCGGGAACGGGGGATCAAACAAGCAATCCATGTTTAAATTTATGAAAGATCTTTTGCCCAAATATTTTTCCTCCGAATGGTCGTTTACACACTTTCGTGTTGCCAACGAGGTGCGGTGTATATGCGGGTTTGGAAATGAGCGAAACAGCGTGGTTGTGCTTTGTGCAGACGGCACCGCCCAAAAGTACTCGTTTGATTCATACCGCGGCAATTGTGTCAGAGAGTGGTATCGAAGATTCATTTAGGTAATCAAACCTGTGACACATCAGATGCGCCCATACTTGATATCTTTAACCTTCGGTGATCGTTTCATCAAGAAGGAAGGGGGGATTTTTCCTTTTCAGGATTTTTACACTTTAATACTACATTATTTTCAATCGAGTCTCATACTTTGCTTTGTCTTTATATACATTTCTTTATTCTCATACCAAAAGCCTTAAAGCAGAGGGCTTCCAATGGTCTTCTTATCTTATTATATAGAGATTGTTGACAATATTGGCATTGTTGACATTTACATAGGATATGCGGCTGACAAAAAAGACGATGGCTTGGATGGTGCTTGGGAGAATAATGTGGAACTTCTAAGCGAATCCACTGTTAGGATTAATGGAAGCACGGAAATATCTTTGCCCGTGTCTGTCAATACAAAGTCTGCAACCAGAACTTTACTTCCATGCTTGGAACCTCAGGCTGATGCTAGTTCACAGACTTGGCTTCGTCTCAGGTCTCCAATTTCACGCGAGGACAGAGAGCAGCGACAAAGGAATGCACAGCAATTAATTACCAGTATTCAGAGACCGGTCTCCTCGCATTCCCTACAAGAGATGCAGGGCATAAAATGCCAATTTTGTAGAAAGCGCATTGATACCTGTGAGTCTCAAGGAAGAGACATTAAACAGAGTATCCGCGAGCTTCCGTCGGCGTACTGGAGCGAACTGATTGATTGCTGGGTTTGCCATCCAGAAGAGGATAATATAAATGTAAACACCGATCTTTTGCACATCTTTGAACCAGATTCTGGGCAAGAATCCGCTGTTGAAGATTTAGAGACGGACTTGACAACATCCAAAGCTGTTCAGCGTAATATACAGATATGGATTGGCGAAACGCATATTCTAGTACCAATCTCATATCTACGACCATTAAAAACTCGAGTAGTGCATGTAGCAGAAAAGGTAAGCCCATGTGCTGGTGGGTATTTTTAACACTAAGTCTGGATCTCAAAACTAGCGGTTGGTTGTTCTGGTGGACCAGCGATATTGCCTTCGGTTTTCTATACATATTGTTACTCTTTAGATTACACATGTCTGGCAGATATGTCTGGTGGATGTTGCGTGGAATAACGATTTGTGAATCAATAGTTGTTTGGCAGTTGCACGGTCCTAAATCAAAACGCTGCATATAATACACCCACACTCGCTTGGAAAGAAGCTGCGTGAGATGTGCACTAGTGTAGAATCCTCTCTACTTTCCATGGGAGCGTATGTATTGGCTGTGGCGGATGCTTTCTAGAACATACCAACGCTGAAATCTAGATATTGCTACTGTTGGCTATTAGAAAGTGTATATTTAAAGGTATATGGCTTGGAAATGGTGCTGTTTAGAATAAATATGTCTAACCAATGTTTGAACAGTGCTTTTTGCCTTTAGAAACGGTTCTACAACACATATACTGCCCTGTGTTGCGATGGCTGTGGTAAGGCTTTGGGCGAGGTTGGCAGGATGGGTCCAAGGAGGCTATACAAGCTAAACCTACACTGCATAGGTTTTATTTGTAAAGATCCAAGGTAAGATATATGTGATCTGTATATAGCTTGGCCATTATATGCAATTGATTTGCTGACGGCGGGAGTTGTAGTTCATTTTCTAACAAACAATCCGTGTTTTTGTTTAAGAAAAGACGTGCTCTCTGGAATTATGTAGCAAGACAATATCGGCGAGCCAAAGCCAGATTTTTTGCCGTGAAATTCTAGGCCATGCTAGCGCCCATGCTGTATATAAATTCGTGGTTGAGAGTCGAGAAAGATGTAGGCCTGTTGCGGTTGTGCATTTGGTAGGATGGAATGCTGAGATACAGATTGGGTCATTGTGTAGTGACGAAACGAGCACATTTGAAAGATATGCAAAGGTCATGTTTATGAAAAAAGATGACACTGGATTTGAGCCGTTTGCAGCCAAGTCGCTGAAGGACGACACAACCGAGCTCATATCATTGCCTGAGGACGATTGCGACCAGCTTGTTCATATTTTGGCTCGAAACTCGCTTTTCATTCCACCACAGCTACGCACCATATCGGGGCTGACACGGAGTCTATTGCAGATGTAGAGAATACCCCCACCAGCTTGGGGTTTTTCTTTATGCTACTATGCATTGTTGGCGACAAGCGTTTCTTGGGGGGTTCAAGAGTATGTAGACAATGAATCGAGACTACTGCCGTCACTTTGTCTGGGTTTTGCAGTACCGCAACTCTTAATCAGCAAATATTTGTTTATTTTTATCTGGTCGCATTGACAAACAAAAAATAAACAAAGGTCTATTGGGAGCCATCTTCACCTGTTTTCCTTTTCTTTTTCGTTTCATTTTCATTTTCTCTTAGCTATTTTCTTCCCCTGACTGTTTGTTTGTTTGTTTTTTTGTTGCTGTTGCTGTTTCTTTTTCTTGAACTTTACGAAAACCATCCGGGGCTTTTCAGCTATCGTATCCACAATGTCAAGCGCTTACCAACCAATGGATGAATTTGACTCCATGACTGAGAATACATTTATTGTCATGCCTCGGCCAAAGAATGACTCGAGAAAAACGAGCAAAAGCAGTGGTGGCCAGACAGCAGAAAAGCTAGAAACAAAGAACTCAGCATACACACAACTGCTGCAAGGAAAGGAGCCTATCGAGTCTATGTTCCTTCGGAGACGGATGTTTGACGCCATGTGGCAACCACTGGAAAAGCAACTAGCAGATATCGAGCAACAAAGCAACAACGCTGGTATCTCAGAGATATGCAACTTTATAGATTCATCATATGTCCAAGTAGAGTCAAAGGAAAGAGGGCAGCTGGCGCGTCCGTTTGCAGAGATAACGACCGCAGTGACCTTCACTGGCGTGAATACAGGAGATCATAGCAAGCTGTTTGAGACGCTTCGTGCCAGACTGGCGGATAACGGACACCATGTTGCTCTTGTCGAATCGCAATACTGTATGGCACTACCAAACATGTTGAAGGCTATTCTGGAACAGCTTTACACCAGTATCCACAGCAGTACGGGCGAGGAGATGATAGCAGTATCGGGGTCTAATCCACTTGCAAAATCGATTACCTATGACATGAGCCTTCTTGAGACATGGTGGGCTTTGTTGAAAATGCAGCAAGCAAAGCCAGTCTCAAGCCGTGTTGTCGTTGTTTTGCAGGATTTTGAAGGATTCCTGCCTACGTTGGTAGACGACTTTGTTCGTATTGCTACAAAATACTCCAGCTCAATACCAATAGTCCTAGTGCTTGGACTGGCAACATCGTACGAGTGTATTCACCAGTCACTCACAAAACCCACCATCTCCATGCTGAATGTCGAGAGATTCAACCTTCAGAGATCGAAACAATGCATAGACACAGCCATATATAAAATTTTTGTTCAGAATACGACGATGCTTATGTTTGGAGCTGAGGCCTACAAATCGCTGTTGGATCAGTTTCTGCTCTACGACTTTTCAATCACAGGATTTGTTAGAAAGCTGAAATATGCGGTCATGGACTTTTTCTACGCGCAGCCACTGAGCATACTTGCGTCAATGGTTGGTACAGACAGTTCCAGCGGTAGGCTGCCATCCGTCTCGCAATGCCCAGTACGGTTGAGCCACGACCAGATTGAGCTTGTCCGCATGCAAAGATCAGTGCAAACATATTTGGAACACCAGCTAAAGCGAACTGGAGATCGACACTATTTCCAACAAGCAATAACAAGCGATATATTTTTCCAAGAAACCGTTCTTCTGGATATGATGTGTCGGTTGGTCTCCTACAGACAGGGATACTGCTTGGGAATTGATATGTTCTGCGAGATTCAAGAGATGAGCCCAGATACACTTCAAAAGCCAATCCGCACTCTTCATTACTATGGTATCAGCGAGCCATTTGAAGATTGTGCACACTGGAAGACGCTTTCAGCTGTTGTTCGTCGAATGAGAGTTGACGAGATGAAGGCGCTTCTAGCAAGACTCGGCAATGTCGTTTCGAGATCAGAGCCGATTGATTGGAGGTTTTCTACTGAAAGAGATGTGGACATTCTGGAGCTGCTGGGCAC
This sequence comes from Coemansia sp. Benny D160-2, assembly GCA_027595805.1. Taxonomy (NCBI): domain Eukaryota; kingdom Fungi; phylum Kickxellomycota; class Kickxellomycetes; order Kickxellales; family Kickxellaceae; genus Coemansia; species Coemansia sp. Benny D160-2. The sequence goes on along the minus strand of JANBOK010000090.1, from coordinate 12,569 downwards.
GGCCATAGAGCTTTTGGAAAATCCAGAAGAGGATGGTAAAGCTGATGGCGTACCAAGCGACGAGCCAAAGAAACGTATACGCACCCGCACAGATATGGAGAACCGGCCTTTTCTTCTTTTTGACAACAAGTCAAGCGACCGCATGCTTCAGGCTCTTGATAAGTGCTCTACGATTGTCGAAAAAATACTTTGTTCGTGTATGCAGCCTTACAGCTCTGTTCCGCTGTATGAGATATTTTACTACAGACACTCGTTCCTTCTGGACACTACTTTTAGTGCCCATCCACGCGCTGCCGTGCAGACCGGTCTTGGGCGAACGAACTACTATATAAACTGCGACTGCTGCAAAACATCAGGCCACAAGGATACTCCTGGAAGCAGCGACACTGACGACAGTGATGATGAAGAAACGAGTCGTATTTTGCCGGGCATGCACGATACAAGCATTGCCTACCGTCTTCACCAGGAATGCGGCCGGCTTATCAACATGTATGACTGGCACTCCGCCTTTTCGTCTGTTGTAGAGAAGGAAGTTGCTGTGCTGCGTCCTTGCACAGCACCTAGCCAAAGCGAAATACAGACGCGTTTCATGCGCGCAGTTGAAGAGATGCGGTTTCTAGGCTTTATAAAACCCACACAGAGGAAAACGGATCACGTTTTACGGCTGACCTGGGGAGCGTGATCTTTTTATAATAGCTGTTGACTTGTCGGATCGTCGGTTTGTCCGATCATTTTCTAGCACCATACGTGATCTAATATATTCAAACTATACCATCATTATCACATCTGAGAAGTACGAAAACGTTGAACTGGAAATCAAATGCAGTGCTACAAAATGGACCGACAAGAGTGGAACTCGCAAATATAGGATCGCCCAATCTAGCGAAGTGCACCAGTCACACTGAGAACATCGTTTGCCCTGATAACATCAACTACAACGAAATCCAGACTTCCGCTGGAACCAACGCTTTCGCTGGTTCCCCTCCGCACCCACTCGCCCGATCCAAACTTATTGCCACTAATCTCCAAGCTGGCTACTGATTGCTGTATATGTGATTGGACCGCACTATCTGTGGTCTCATCTGCATCACCGTCACCATTTGTATCCACATCCGTGCTTTTAGTATTCGTGCTAGCCGTTGAGGCGCGGATGGATATCTCCTCGTCACTGAAAGGACGCCACTCGTACTTGTCCTTTGGGATAAAAGACGCTGGAATTGAGGCGTTGAAGGTGTCCCACAGCAGCAGCCCTATATGGTCGGGCGACTGGACATTGATGCTTCCGCTAAGCGCCATCCCTGCAATTGGTCTCCACAAAAGAAGCTTTGCCGAAATATCGAGCTGGCCAAAGGGAGAATCGTTGAAGAGCAGTGCTGTATCGCTCAGCGGGGTTACTTTGGAGTAGGAGAGAACAACGCCTCGGACTTGCGGAACAAAGCGCAAAAGCATGCTGTTGAGAGCTTCGTTGATACCAGTCCAAAGATCGCAGCTATGCACAGGCGCTAGTGTTACTGTGAGCTTTGATGTGCACTCGCAAAAGCTGCTGCCGTCCACTAGTTCAGGGTATGGTATCAAAGAACGCTTCGATTCCGACGACACCTTTGTGCTCTTACTGCTGGTCTTCTTCAATGGCTTCGATTTCTTGGAGGAAACCTCTTTTGGCTGCGACTTTCTCTTCTCGCCCATTCTCTTTTGTTCCCTGGGTTGTGAATTCTGAGCAGTATACTTGGCGTCCACCATATAAGGCCTGTACAAAAAGGCGGCTATCAAATATAACAAACTGAGGAAAGCCGTGGCAATAGACTACGAACCATCGAAAACAAAGTGGACAAAATAATAGAAGGAAGAGGAGAAAAAGACTATCGCCTTCTATTCTTCACACTTTAGTTAGGATATTGAAATTTGCCCTCAATTGCAGAATAAAAAAGAGGCAAACCCCACTGAAAGTCAAAGCCGTGAAATAGACCACTACAAGAAAAAAAAAGTGTTCTGATCTAATAATAAATAATCCACGTTTACCAGATCTATGTCAAGAATTGCCTGATGTGTTTTTTGGGCTTGGCCAAAAGCACATCCTTTTGTGACAGCACAGAATACGTCCAGTATCCGTGGTTCCTTCTCTTTTACTCAGTTGTCGATTTTCTAACACAGCTATTATTTTTCAATATGGGTGAGCATCCTTTCTGAGAGTTATTGGATCCTTTTGCATGGCCGATACGGCGGTGGCGGAAACGATGCAGCAGAGAATGCCGCTATAAGGCCCAGAACTAGCGTATCCGCGTGGTGGTGCATCCAACAGGATGGATGCGAAACATGTGGCATATGATGGATGCATGGATATTCAGTTGGCTTGTGCTGTTATGCGCAAAATTCTCATTTTCTTGAAAGGCATGGGAATGGCGTGTGGAAATAGCAAGACATTTGGATTCCTGTTTGCGGGCTTTGGAATTTTGCATTGCAAATGCACAAAACTTTTGGAATCTGTGGCTGCTCTGTCGATGCATGAAGCATCGAGTGTCCTTATTAAGCTATGTGCAGTGGGACTTTTTGCTGCTTGCGTTGTAGAAAGCACTATTCAACGAGATTTCTCTCGAGGAGTATTGTCGCTGCCGTTGCCATGATTTAAGGACAAATTCGCCAGCAAGGATGGAATATTTGCTTTCTTCTAGGAAACATGGAACTCTTTGATTACTTCGGCGTTATAACAGCTTTACTAATTTCTTTCTTTTCTGTCCCCTTGTGTCTGGATCGCTTTTTTTGTGCACGTGTATATTTTCAAACCGGTCCGCCCGTATTCTGTTTTGCGCATGTTTACATATACAACGTAACGTTATTAACACGCAATTGGAAACGATGAACCCCGACACGTGCTGCTTGCAAATGCCGATCGTTAGGTATCAGCCGCGACTCCCGCCACAAGCGCTCCCACACCAGCGCCAAGCGCGCCCACTACCGCAAGAAGAGAAAGTTCGAGCTTGGTCGTCAGGCTGCTGGCACCAAGCTTGGACCCAAGCGCATCCACGAAGTGCGTGTGCGCGGCGGCAACAAGAAGTACCGCGCTATGCGTCTTGAGGCGGGCACTTACTCGTGGGGGTCTGAGGCTGTCTCGCGTCCTACGCGTATCGTTGCTGTTGTGTACAACGCATCCAACAACGAACTTGTTCGCACCAACACTCTTGTGAAGGGCTCGATTGTGCAGGTTGATGCCACGCCCTTCCGCCAGTGGTACGAGAACCGCTATGCTCAGGTTGTTGGCAAGAAGAAGCGCCAGACTGGAGCTGAGGATGAGAAGAACGATGTCAACAAGCACCGTTCTGGACATCTGAAGGCCAAGGTTGCTGCTCGCAAGAGCACTGTTGAGTCTGCCCTCGACGACCAGTTTGTCTCTGGCCGTCTGTATGCCATCATCACCTCTCGCCCGGGCCAGTCAGGCCGCTGTGACGGCTATATTCTGGAGGGCAAGGAGCTCGAGTTCTACCTCCGCAAGATCCGCAGCAAGAAGTAATTGTTTTTTTTCGTTTTCTCTGGGGTTATCGCATGGCAGACCTGTGTTCTATTGCGAATTAAAATATACCAATACCTTTTCCACATCTCTGGATGTGCACGATGCAGTCCTGCTGCTGTTGCTGCTGATGCGCTACCAAGGGCGATGACTAGTAACAGATATGCACTATAATTGATTACCGTAGAAGAAACATGACAGAGACTACAAAGCAGCTAACAAGATTGGCCACAAGCAACACGCGGACCACCAAGTGATGTCCCAGCAGTATCTCTTGGTACTTGTATGTGTACCCGCCTATACTCGCCTGGACGCTGTGGCCAAGCACGCGTACATCAAAGGCGGCCTGCTGCTGATGATTGCGGCTGATGTCGAATATCCCGGCTGCTCCATGGTACGCGCCCATGCACGAGCGCACCGTCACCTCTATAGTCGACAAGGATGTGCTGGCGCCTGCCGCATGCCCTGTCATCGACGACATGGTGCTCAGCGCAAACTCCTGTATCTCTGGCTGGTACAGGTCCAGCTCTTCAAGAGTAAGGTTGCACATGTCGCTGCCTGACTGCAGTACCTTGCCAGAGTCGCCTAGTTTTAGAGGGTTGCCTGCAGGTGCGTGCACAGAATGACCAGCAACACAGCCGTTATGGTCATGGCCATTGAACACTAGCACCGGAGAGAGACAGTGCAGCAGATAGGCGGACGTGGTAGGCGACAAGTAGTCTTGGTAGCGAACAAATCCATCTCGATACTCGGTCTTTGCGCTGGTGACACACACCCCATCGGGCTTGTGGAAAGGAATGTGCAGAAAGAGTATCAGCGGCATATCAGGCTGGTCTGCAATATCAGCAACAAGCCGGTGCACAAAGTCCCAGGCATCTACACGGTATTGCCGCATGCGTGTCTTGTCCAGATTCATTGCATTGAGAATAACCATGCGATGAGTGCGGCCGTCAATGTCGACCGTCCACTTCCTGTTCAGCGGGCCAAAGTTATCCTCAAAACGGCGTATGTGGTACGCCCGTGTCTCATAGCCATAGCCTACATCATGATTCCCTGCCATGTACATGTTTGTGTGGTTGCTACGAATTGTGTTGTTCCGGCCGTCGACTCTTTGTGAGATCCACTTGAACCGCTCTATGCGCTTGTCGTACTCGCCTTGCTTTACCCACTGGCTCGAGAATATGTCGCCCATTGTGATAACATAGTTTGGCTTGAACGCGGCAATCGTTGAGCCGTACACGTAGTGCAAGTAGTAGTCGTTGATGATTATGTCAAACTTGCCTGTCCGCGGCTCGCGTTGGAGCTTTGCATCGCCCTCGATCTGTGGATCGCCATAAAGGTTAAACCTGATGCTCGGAGCTACAGCCGGAAGCAACAGTGCTTGTTTGCACAACAGCGGCACAGACCGTTGTATACCACAGCATAGAACGGGCTTAGCAAACAACAAGCGATGGGGATTCCTTGCAAATAACGGGGGGTGTTGGCGTTTGTTTCTACACGGTCAGTGTTTTAACAAATCACAATACCTACTCTGCTGAAATAAGGCGTGGATCCTCGCGTAGTTGTAAAAGTACAAGTCAACAACCCCTAGAACCGTCAAAAAGGCAACAACTGCACGGAACAGCCTGAACGAAGCCATATTTGGGCTTCCCTTTTTAGTTTTTTCCTTTGCAAAGACAAATAAAATTATGTGCGTACGAATCCAATGCCAGAGCGAATAAAGAGCGTCAAGATGGAAATGCAAATTAAAGAAGGTATGAAAAGAATTTTTAGTTGCTGGAGGGACATTTTTCAAATGGGAAAATTGAAATTATTTTTCTTTCATCAAGCAAACAAAAAACTGGCCCTTTGAAAACTTCACAAATTCTTTTTGTTTACTTTTGCTTATTGCTGCATATAATGCTCCATTTCCATCCCATTAAGGCTTCGGCGTGTAAGCCCCTCTGCTGCTTATTATTGATTGGTGTTTTCAGTGACTAGAAAGGAGCTAGCTACATACAACGATCTCTGTACGTAGAATGCTCAAAGCATGCGGCAATCGTCTTAAGGCCATGAGGTGTGAGCACACGCCTTCCATCTTGAGCTTGCTCTTTATCAGGGCCATACGTACAGCCGCTACAAATGCAATTTCAGCAGCAATAGACACCCAAGCACGCAACGAGATTTGTAATAGCATATCGGGGCTCAAGATCGCAGGGCTGAACGAACTGATGCGAGGATGTGGTCTCACTCAAGGCACAGTGAAGGCGAAAAAGATAGAAGCGCTTGGTACGTTTATCTGGGATGCGCAAAGACTTGCATTGGATCGATACCGGGACAACTGTACAAACATGTGTTTGCCGCAAACGCCGGCGAAGATCCACGCCTTCTATGTCCCTAACGAGGTGGTGTCAATTGACATTGGATACAAGAACCTTGCATTTGCGCATGTTTCTCGGGCTGGAAGGGTTCTTGGATGGAAGCGTGTTGAATTGCTAAAGGACACCACCTTCGAGCCATGGATACTTGCGCAAGTTGTCGATGAATATGTGCGTGGCATTCTGCCAATACATTCGGCATCGAAATGCACCTATCTGATTGAGCACCAGCGCTTTCGATCGCAGGGCTCTGCTGCTGTTACAAACTCAATCATGATCAATAACCTTGTTGAGGCGCTCTTGTATGCCAACCTACGCCATGTCAATGCCCAGATCCAGACAATCAACCCAGCACTTGTCGGCAGTGAATGGGAGCCCAGAATTCCTGAAAGTGAGCCTAAAGCTATAGCGAAAAGCAAAGCAAAATCATCACTTGGACGCTCCAAGAAAAATACAAAGGGCTCTCATGAAGAATCTCAGGAAAAAGAAAAGCTTGTCGATACCATTGCAGAGATGGACAAGGCTCTTTTTGAACAAAAACAACTAACAAAGGTTAGACATGCGCTGCTGCTGTCTGCTCTTGGACGACCCAAGCCCCGAGTGCCTTCATCTGCGAAACCGGCCGTCCGAAACACCGATGAGCTGATGTCCAAGGAGAAGGGAAGTCTTGGCACTCTGCGCGATCTCCGGAGACGGCTAATCAAGAAAGAGCGCACGATTGCTACTGTCCAAGGGTGGATCATAGCATCCCTTGCCTCTCAGGGACTAGGATTAAAGCACGCAGACTCCCCATATGCTAACGCCAAGCTCGGTATGCATGCCTATCTGCCAGATGAAACAAGCACCTCCGCACGGCCCTTGATATCTGGCACCCATGTATCGTTCGCTCCAGAGACTGCCGAGATGTTTTGCAACGAGAAGAAAAAAGACGACCTGTGTGACTGTCTTACTCAGGCTGTTGCATGGTACCAGTGGCAAAACTACACCGTTAATGTCCTTGATCAGTACGGTAGTGCATTGATCACCAGCCTAAAATAATCTTGAAGCTCATCTTAATTCTGTTTCTGTTTTCTGCAACACACAGTCAACACCAATCAATGTCCACACAACAAAAATGTTGCCCCCCATTACAGCGCAAATATGCTCTGCGATTAATGGAATTTTTTTTTAAATTTTTCTATTTCCTTTTTGCTTCCTACTTTTTTCTTAATGTATATTGGTGTTTTGTCAATTGCTATTCATACTGTCCAGCGCATCCATATCTACCCCTTTTCGCCCTTTTCGGGCACCACCACACTTTGAGTATACGAATAGAGCAGGCTTTCTGCATTAGTTTACTTGCTTCTTTGGCGCAGTCTGCGACATCCACCTTCTAGACTCCAAAGCCAAATTATTTTGTGAACCTATTTTTACATTCGAGCTCGGCGGATATACGTGTTCAGCTGAAGGCACCTTGGTAGACAGCAATTGCGCTTTGAACTACGGTAACAGCATCCCTTAGAGACACGCGGGTTTAGTCGACTTTGTGGTTCTAGCCCTGAAATGAACAGCTCGATTGCGAATGCGAAACACCGGTCAATGGCCAAAAAACCGAAGGCTAAAGCCCATCATGCCTCAGGTACTGCTCATGTCCATCCAAGCACAAAAAAGAGTGGAAAACAGGATTTGTCAGCGTCTGCACAGCCTCATAAGAAACATAACCGCAACCTTGGTGGCGACTATCGGCAGTCAGAGTCGAACAGCCTAACAGGTGCTGAGCCCGGCTCCAAGAGTAATGTTGATGTCGGGTCTATGGCGGGTAAAATCGATGGAGGTTCAAGGTGTTCAAACAGCGATGACTACGAAGATGAGCCTGAGATGGAAGAAGAGGACATTGAGGACTATCGCAAGGGTGGATATCATCCGGTTAAGATTGGCGATGTCTTTAAAGAAGGCCGATACACAATTGTTCGCAAGCTTGGTTGGGGGCACTTTTCCACTGTCTGGCTTGCTTATGATCGTGAAAAGGATATCCATGTTGCTTTAAAGATTGTAAAGTCGGCTGCACACTATACAGAAGCAGCCTGCGACGAAATCGAGCTGTGTTCGCGAACGATGAGCATACGAGGGCCACATGTAGGACGGGACCATGTTGCAAAGATGCTGGACAACTTTAAGCACTCTGGTCCCAACGGCAGACACGTCGTCATGGTGTTTGAGGTGCTCGGTGAGAACCTTTTGTCGCTGCTCCGCAATGCTCGCCGTTATGGTTCACTTCAGGATACACCGTGCGCTCCAAAAACTGAGGCAGGATTTGTAGGCAATGGTCGGGACACTCATGGTACTGCACTAGACAGCACGGTTGCAAGTAGTCAGAGCAGCGAGAGGCGTAATGGCATTGCTGATGAAAAATCTAGGCAGAATGATGGGCTTCCGATTTCTCTGGTAAAGCAAGTATCTCGCCAGATTATTGCTGGTCTGGCTTTTCTTCACGCGCCATGCAATATGATTCACACCGATCTCAAGCCAGAGAATGTCCTTGTATGCATTGACGATGTTGAAAGCGTCATTCGTCGGGAGCTTAGAGTCGATTCTACTGCGTCTATCCATGCACAAAACCAATCGCAATTTATTCAAACCAGTCGCAGCGTTGCCAATTCACGCGCGCCGAGCCCAGGGAATGATGTCGCCAAAAGTACTACCACAAATGCAGCCCACTCGCTAGAGAGAGATCTCAACGAAATATCGATTGCTGGAACGTCGTCTCGTCTTCGGCCCAGCACTTGTGCAGATACTGCAGCCAATGGGTCTGGCTCTGCGTCTCCCAGCCATGTTCATGGGCTAAGGGTCAAAATTGCCGACCTTGGTAATGCCACCTGGGCCGACCACCACTTTACTGAAGACGTCCAGACTCGTCAGTACCGCTCACCCGAAGTTATAATTGGCTCCAAATGGGACTCGACGGCAGACATGTGGTCCTGCGCTTGTGTCATCTTTGAATTGCTTACAGGCGATTACCTGTTTGAGCCGCATTCTGGCAGCAGATACAACAAAGACGAGGACCATCTTGCCCAGATTATTGAGACAATCGGCCCGTTCCCTAAAAAACTTGCTCTTTCGGGAAGATATTCAGGCGAATTTTTTAATCGGCGAGGCGAGCTACGGCATATTCGTCGGCTTCATTTCTTTCCTTTGGACGAGCTTTTGCACGACGAATATGGCTTCAGCAAACGCGAGTCCGTCGAGATTGCCGATTTTCTACGACCAATGCTTGAGATCAACCCTCATCAGAGAAGCTCTGCAGAAAGCATGTTATCGCACAAATGGCTTTTGTAGCCTGCGCTATCTTATACGGCCAGTGTTGCGTTGTGTATCTGATCCAATAGCTACTACAATATATTAAGCTCGTGTAGCGATAGTCAGTAGTGTTCTCTTAGCCAGAGCTAATTTTTTTTACAATAGCGCCAAGCTCTGCCATTACTGCAATGTAAACATCTATCTCCGTTGCTCTTTCTCCTTTTTTTTGACTTGCATCGATGCCTCCTGTCGGGGTTCCAATAGTGTTCCTTTGACGTTCTCATCAAGCTATATAAATAGGTGTGAGGACATTCAGCTGGCAACCTGAAAGTTATACTCCCAGCCACTCAACGCCAACTATTCTAATTATACTCAAAGACACAGCTATACGCCTTCTGGAACCAAATTACTACATGCTTGGCACTATTTGTCATTAACGAGCTCGCTCCACAAGTCCTTATTTTTTATTTGTTCGTCTGATTAAGACACTAAAGGTATTGTAGAGCGAGCAACAACACCACTATTATCCTCCAGTATTTGTTTTGCAAAATGCTATTTCAAAATCTCAGAGTCTAACCAGAATGCATGCTTTTGAATCGCATTTTAACTAGCATTTTGTGTGCTGGCTTTAGAATTACGATGGTTAGAAAAGGTAAGTCTCTTGCTTTTCTATTATTATTGTGTTTTCATCAGGGTCTACAAGTGAGAATGTATTGAATTATATCATCGTTTTTTCAAAAGATTGCTTATAGAAAATATTCCGCCTGCCGGATCAGACAACAACATTCAGGTCAAAGGCCGACGTCTTTGCAGAGCTTATAAGACACAGGTATGCACATCATTTACCTTGACCAACTCTTGCAAGTATGGTGACATGTGCTGCTTTGCACACGGGTTGGACGAGCTAAGACAAAGACCAAACCCACCAAAGTACAAAACAACAATGTGCAGAAACATAATAAAATTTGGCCACTGTCCTTATGGAAGCAAGTGCGATTTTATACACGCCTATGATAATGATGGCAGACCGTTAACAAGAAAGGATCCCAGTCGCTGCCCTAAACAGCAGTTGTTTATCGAGCCAAAGTCAGAGAGTAAGGAACTGTTCAGCCCTCTTGGTTTTAATACGTCGTACGCAACAGTGCCATCATTTCCAGAATCTACCGTTGATGGACCAAGAGATGCTCTGACTTTCTACACTACTCCTACTCTTTCAGCACACAAACCCCTCAGCCTCAAGCGCAACACGTCCCCGGGTCTCAAAGACATTATATGCAGTCAGCCAAGAACGGTCAGTTCTCTTGACAGTCGAGATGCTTTGGTGGAATTGTTTGGCAATCACAGTTGCAACCGCTTAGGCTTTGGGTTTGATGAGATAAGGCCCTGTCATGCCTACACAAAGGACAGAAGCATTCCTCTCATGCAGACACTCGATCAGCAGAGAATGGCTGGCGGGTTCAACCAGCCATTTACGGTTAGAACCAGTCAGAGCCGGAATGCTTACTCTTTTTCATCTCGCGAAAGTGGATTTTATGGTGTTCTGGCCACAGTTGAGGAAACAGGCAGGTCGTCCAGGATTTGATGAATACGCCACACCCATCATCACAATTATCCACACACACTCCATTTTCCCGATAGAGTTGATCTATTGCCAATCTGATTAGCTTTGGGAAAGTGGGGGGGGAGAAATGAAGAAACGCAGAGAAAAATAAAGACACGTAAACATCATCCAACAACTTTTTTTCTCAACAACTCCAATTATTAAACCTTTTTCCATTATTTATCTTAACCTGATTTCTTTTTTTTTTCTTTTTCATTTGTGCTTCAAATTTCATTTCTTTTTATCACACTACCTTCAGGGAGGCACCTGTTTTGTTATATATCCTAGTTCGGGCCCGTTCTGAGCAACTTTTGTTTTGCCAGCACAAAGGATGCCCTTGTTTATTCCAGTGAACCCCCCTTCCGTACCCAAGGCTATCAGTGCTACTGGGTCCAACGACACGACAGCAGGCTCCCTGACCTTGCGCCTGGAGGAGCAGATCTGTTTATTGATCCAGGAATACAAAATAGCCTTGCGTCTGTGGGCTGCCGCACGCTACAAAGAATCGTATCTTAAATTCGATGAGCTTTGCAAACACAATTTGATTTCAGCTCCCCAAGAGCTTCACAGCGAACAAGAATGCAATGCATACTGCAACGAATATGGTGGTATGGGTATTGGGCGTCTACGCACCTTGGTATTCGTGAGCGCTGGACGTGTGTACGTTCTGTCGGATAACGGCCCCGACCTGTGCATTGGTTTAGAAGGATTGGGCTCCTTGGATTTATCGAGTCCTCGAATACTTTCTACATTATGTGATGAGACTGTTTTACGTCGTGCCTTGGTCTACTTTACAAAAGCTATTTCCTTTGGGGATGCTGATATGTCTCATTACCTAGCCATCGGACAATGTGCATTGCTGCTTTCAAAGCCCGAGATGGCGATTTCAATGTTTTCCCAGGCCCTTGGTTTACCACAGCCACATAACTCTTTGTTATCAGATGTTCATATCAGCAGCTGGGGTTTGTCCAGTAAAGTGAATGGTCCTCGACAGTGGTGGTGTACCGTAGCTGGTATGCATGCATTCCTGATACGGGGCGATGTAGAATTAGCGGATTCGATTGCTAGGAATGCGCTGAACTTGTATTCGAATTGGAATTGCATATCATCCCGGCCAAATGAAAATGAGGACGACGGCTTTGATCACAGGGTAGCCGCGCCGCCGATTAGAAAGTGCTTTGCACTTCCTTATATTTCCGCTTTGGCAGACAATAACCCCGTAACGCCATTAGCTGTCGAGCTACACGGTGACTGCAACTCAGTCTCACTGGAACGTCTAGGATCCGCCATTTTAGACCTTTATGATCGAAATATCGATGGAGAACCTGTGACAAGCAGCGACAGGCCAGTTACGCAAGCCGAATACAGAGTCAATCTGGTTAAACCCACCGATCACTCGACATTGAAAACCGAGCTACAGGATCAGGGCAGTAACTTTTCTACTCATGATCTTGGAATCGTGCGTAGCCCAGATACAGATACCAATCCGGAAGATATCGGTTTCAGACCTCTAGATGTTCCTGGTCCTAATGACCGAATTACTACCAGCATCACAGACAATGCTGTCAGCAGTAGCCATAAAGACGAAGACGGAGATAAGGCTTTAGTATCCACAGAAGATTCTGGTACTGGCGAGCCTGTTCATGGCGTTAAGCGCCAAGGATCGCAGTCTGAGGACGAGATGCCTGCAAAACGTAGGTCAGCAAGATTTAGTGAACGGGCGAATACCTCCTCCTTGGCAAATGCATCTGGCGTCACCGGGACAGGCCACGGACAGGGAGCTGCCAATAATGCTAGGATCGCACCAGCACGTAGTTATGCACATAATGTAATG
>JANBOK010000089.1:0-32859 GCA_027595805.1 Coemansia sp. Benny D160-2 | reverse complement strand
GCTGTTGCTGTTGCTGTTGCCGTTGCTGATTCTGCTGGCAGTGTATGGCGCCCTGTGACACTACCGGCAAAGTATGACGTTCTGTGGCGGCCGCTGCACCGCCACCACGATACCTTTGCACGCTCTTTCTAACCTTTGTGCGCTCAAGACAAGACATGCAAGTGCTGTACAGCCCGCCGTTTTTCCTTCGACGGAACGCGTCGGAAGCCATGCGTTTCTTGCATGAGCTGCAGAAATGCATCGATGCGGATAGTTTACTGAACAGCGACGCTCGCATCTGCCGTTCTTGTTGCTCTTGCTGTTGCTGCTGCTGATGGTCAATCTGGACGGTCGGTATGGAGATTGAAGGCGTTGGTGTTGTTCCTCCGACGCCTGGCGAGTTTGAAGCAAATGTCTGTGCTGTGGTCAAAAGGGCTCCAGTCGAAACATTGATGCCCGCCGCCGCTGCTGCTGCCGCTGCCGCCGCTACAGCTGCAGTTGTTGGGTCTGTGCGCACAAGCATACCAGCCGCGATATCCCCTGCCATCACTTGGTCCATCAATAAAAATATATATGCCAGCTCACCCGCCTTCCTCCTTATTGTTCTGTCTTTCAAAAGAATAGGTTGAACCAAGACGGAAGCAGTGTCTATGTCGCGTTAATTAAGCTTTCATACGCAGCTTTCGATATGCTTCCTTGCGTTGGGAAAAGGAAATCCGAAACACCCCTTCCTTTCTGAAATATACAATATGATGAAATCCTCAACGCGTGTAGTAAATTAATATGCTGTCAATGTTTTATGTTCAGATGTGTTAAATGGAAATCTCCGACTTTTTCCCTACTCATTAAAAAAGAAAATAAAAAGGAAAGGAAAGAAGAAAAATTGGGAAAGTAAAAGTCCTAACTACGCAGGGTTGGGTGTTTTTCTTCAGAATATTTATTTCACCAAAACTAAAAGAAAATTGAAAAAGCCTCCCTATCAATACAAACCGACACTAGCATTGTGTACAGGGGTTCTATTTTTTGCCAGAGGATTGGTGTTTGTTATAAATGACTATATCTTTCTTCCACAGAGCCATGTTGAATAGAAGACAAAAAAGACATGGCAATGTCTGTGGTATTGTTTTCACATCAATGCTTTGTGGATCCACAAACAAGAGAATCTACTGTCTTTTCGGGTCCTTTCTTTTTGTTTAGTGGTGTGTAGCTAAAAAAAGATACACACACCCCGCGCCTCCACTTTCTTTCATTACTACTTTTTTCTTATAGACCCTCCCCCATCTCCACCTATAATGCGTAGCTGAATGATTTTTGTTTGTTTACTGAGTACTCTGTCCAAGGGAAGCTTTGAGCAATGTTGTCTTTTTCTTTCACAAAAAAGTGTTGCCTGCATTCAAGCTTCTATTGCTGTTTTTGCACCGTAAGACGGCTCATTTGTCTGCATTTGCCTCCGAATTTTGTGTTAAAATGCCATGCATGTGTCACGGCATGTCGACGGAATTCTAGAATGTAATTCTACATATATTTATTATTCTATCTCTATTGTTCTTTTTGGTTTATTTGCTGGAGAAATACTAGGATGATCAGCTTGCTCATGTGGCATATCAAAGCCTGAGATAAAGCAATACCCTAGTTGTTGAAAAATGAATGTGCAAAACGGGCATGGCAAAAGGATATCTCCACCAAGTTCCAAGGTTTAATTCTTTAAATTGGTGAATACTATCTGTATGGCGGACATAGTCCCTGTATATCATCGACGTTGCACAAAAGGAAAGCGTCCACCAGCTGGACCACTTGTGTCTGTATTCACCAGTTTTATGATATCCATCTTGTGACGAACACGGAAACTTGGCTTGGAAATGGATATGCTTCGGTCTTACTTCCACTTTGTACATGTAATTATTGACATATCATGTGCATTCTAGTAGCTGTTCCAATGAATAGAGTGGATATTGAAAAAGGAAACTACAAACCAAGGCCCTGAAAGCTACACACACATACTGTCGAGCCACGTGGCCGTATATGCCACATAGTCCCTTTATGATATGCACCACATCCTTTTTTCTCCGACAGTGGCAAGGAGACTCGTTCTTCTTTTTATCTGATTCAGCATACATGCATCTCACCCGTATCTGAATAGGAAAAATTAATATGCCAAACCCGATAAACGAGATAAAGGTTTAGGAGATTTCTGAACGAAAAAAAGGGAGGGGCAAATCTTCCATATATTTCATTTCTTTCTGCCGCTTCTCTGTCTGTATTTAGAGCACCATTCTACACAATAGGGCAAAAGCGTTGATGTCTTTATCGCTCCTGTGCTTCTTCTTGTATTGTCTCCTTTTTCTAACTTACCTAAGCCGCACACGCACATACGCAAACACACGGAAACCGCATGCATGCACAGCACATACATGCACGGGTTGTCTATAAAGGTACCTCAGTTTCTATAATACAAGAGAAGCCCCGAGTAAATCTAAACGTTTTTTTGGGGGGGGGGACATGAAGGATGAGGAAACGCGAGCATCGGAAATAGAACTCGAGCCACATTAAAAAGAATAAGAGAAAGAAAAAGGAGGGCTCATAAAAGTTTAAGGTTGGACAGCGAGACTGCCAGTCTAGCGTGTGGGTTGTTGGGCCGCGGAGAAGGGAGGAGTAGGAAAACTGTCTAGGGAAAATTGTTGAGTTCATCCGCCTTTCATTTCTTTTCTCCCATTCCCCCACAGTTTGGGGTTTGGGAGCGAAAAAAAAAATAATTAGTGGGCAGACTTTTTTTTTTTTGGTTAGATGTCTCCGTTTTAGCCAACGCACAACAACATACACACACGCACAGAAAGACAAGAGTGTAATTTAATAAGGCTGATGACGATTCATGTCCTGCATATAAATAATTAGCTTTCTTTCTGCTTTTTTTTTCAAATTCCTTTTCTCCCCTTTTTTTCTGTTTTGGCTGCTCTTACAGTGGATCCTTTCCTCCCTTTCTTTCCTAAACTTAAAGTTATTGTCCTATTCAGCTGTTTCCTTATCAAACCACACAAAAAGAACTTGTTCTCTTGGGAGACACAAAACACTAAAAGCGGGTCCTTCTTACTCTTATCTTCTCGTCTAGGAGCGTACTATTTGAATTTCGTCCTTTCATAACAGCTTTATTCATTTGCCAGAAAATGGCAAATGCACAACAAAATGTACACGCATGCGCCTGTCTCAATGTTCGTGTAAATGTCCAAGACACAGCCGAGCAGCGAACGACGTTAGAGGACATTGAGAACGTGCTTGAATGCACACTGGATTCCTCCGCCATTCACGTTGTAAGTACATTTTCAGCCAAAGCTTCTGGGGACTAATTCCAGGTTGCTTTCTTTGCCCTTTTTCCTCTTAAAGCGTAAGCCAGACAAGAAAATCATCCACAAAGGGGATAAGCTTTGGATTCTGGTTAAATTTTCCGTCTTTCTACAAAGTCTTTAGGCTCATGGGAGAAAACGGACTATACACCTCATCCAACAGCACAGGTTTTTTTTATGTGACAAGGCGGACAAAGAAAGGATGCGGGAGAGAGCCATGCGTGAAATTCCTAGTGTAGGGAACGCAAGTAGTGCACATGTCTGAACGCTGCTAGAATTGGCGGTTGCTTGTCTTGTCTTGTCTTGTCTTTTTGTCCTGCGTAGCCATTACCTATTCATTCTGTGGATTCGGCATCTGAAACATGGCATTAATTGATTTATTCCCATTGTGCATGCATTCGTCCCTAAATGTGTAGGAGTTGAGCGCCCTTGTCGAAGTCGTGCCCGGCTCATCCATTGACCGAAAAATCAGCGCTGTGCGCTGTCTACTCTGCAAAGCATCAGTGGCCTATTTTGAGTCACCATCGCCCTCGTCGCAGACCGCCGCACCAGCCGCCATGCCGCACATCCAGCCGGGACAGAGGCAGATGCCTGCGCCATTCACCACCGTCTATCTGCCCAGCTCAACAAAGAACCCAGACGAGGTGCGCACAAGCATAGAAACGCCCGAGTACTCGCAGCCGTTTGGCGTTCTGCTGCAGCCGGCCCTTTCCGATGCAGCCAGGTCGCGCCACAACATACACATTCCGCGCGAGATGCAGCAAAAGTCCGCCGAGTTCATGCAGAAGCAGGAGTCAGACAAAAACGAGCGTGTCCGTGATTTCATCCGCAAGCAGGACGAGGAGCTCGAGCGCATCCACCGCAGAACGACCGAAGAGTGCAACATTCTGGCGGAGATTATTAGCAAGACGCATCCACAGTCGCCTGCCACATCCCAACCCGCTCATCAGGGTCGCTCAGGATCCTCGGGGCTGGCAGCGATGCTACGCAGCAGCACTGCGGGTGCTGGTGGTTCTGGCTCGCTGGGAAGAGGCCTGTCTGGCTCTGGCTCTGGCTCTGGAGGCCCTGGCTCCATGCCGTTTGCTGCGCTGTCTCCACGCGGCGCAATCTCGCGACCAGGCGCCGACAGCGGTCCTGGCGATTCATTTGACGACGAGTTCGATGGCGATGACTTGCACAGTAACGTTCCCAAGATCCAGGTCGGATACGCTGGCGGTCCTTCAAGCGGTATTGGCCGGCAGATAGGCAGCCACCGGACGCCCAGCCGCCAGTCGGGAGGATACTCCGACGACCTGGAGCATGAGGAGCGTGAGTTTGGCGATTTCGACGACGATGACCGAGGGGCTGGAGCCCAAGGCGCTGCATCCCGGGGCATGAACTTTGACCAAAACAGACTTGGACCAGGCGGCGCTGGCGGCAGCAATCTGGGCCAGATGCTGGCTGGATCCATGCCTATCCAGATCCCACGGTTTGGCAGCAACAGCCTTGCAGCAGGCGGCTTCTCAATGAGTCGGCAAGAGTATCACCAGCGCGCTGACGAAAGAGACACGTCTCGAAGAAGAGAGCAGATGCTTCGTGGGCTGCCCAAAACCTTTGTGCCACCGCACCAGTTGCTGGACCAGATCCACGACAATGACATTGACATGTTGCTTGTTGGCAGCAAACCCAGGGACTCGTATGGTCTTGGTAGAAGACACGCACCTGGCTAGATACGGAAACATGGTTTTTTTTGCAAGGGATGACCTTTTAATAACTTTTTTTCCGCACAAAAATAATCAATCTTTGCTTACAGATCCATTGAACCGAGAATATTAAAAAGAGTAAACAAGGTGATGAAATTGAGTAAACCTTTATAGAATGCGCTTTGGGCGATTTATCTTTTCCCAAGTTAGTGCTAGATTTTTCTGTTTTATTTTCATTTTTCCTCTCGCACTCATACTTTTTTATTCTTTTTTATTCTTTTCCTTTTTTCCTCCTTCTTTACTCCATCTGGCTATTATAAAGCATTTTTCTCCAAAAGATAATATCGAGAGACTAATTCCTTATTCATAATATCAACAAAAGAGGAGAAGGGTGGACAAAACAAGATGAGCAACATACGGTTAGATGAAGTCGATTTGTCAGCATCTCATTCAACACAACACGCCAGTGACGACATGCACACTGTAGCCGCCTTGTTTTCCGAAAAGTTCCAGTTGCTTTGTGACCCGCAGCGCATAGTGGTTTATGCGCTGAGGATCCAGCAACAACCGGAGCCTGTTGAACCGGCGGAGGTTGCTGCTGCACCTGTTGCTGTGGCGAGCGTGGATGAGACAGAAAGCGAAGATGGTGAGGGTTATGACCAAAAGTCGGCTGAAGATCGCGCCGATGAGCAGGAACAGCAGCAGGAAGAGAGTAGACAGCAGCAAAAGGACCAAGACCAGCAGCAGCAGCAGCAGCCACGGCAGAACGGCGATGTCAGTCGGAGCGAGGTATCAGCACAGCCCCTTCCGGGACTAGTTTTCATTATCGGGGCCATTGAGAAGCTTTTGGCAACCAAGGAAGGAAAGAAGCGGGACGCCTCGACAGCGTTAGAAAAGGCGCTACAAGCACTCAAGCCGTTTTTGCAGCCACAGACAGCAGAGAACAACTGGCTAAGCCGATCCGCCGTGGATGTGGTGCTCGATGCGTTGGATATGCTTTGTGTAGCGCAGGCCAGCGCACTGACGCTAGCCGTTGTTCTGGATTGCATTGAGAAGCTCGTTTCGTTTCATTACTTTGACAACGTGGTTGGGCTGCCGACCAGGGAGACGGTGGCGCAAAGACTGAGATCCAATTACCAGAGCAGTACCAGCAAGGTTGCCCGCACAATCGATGAGAGCGCAATTGAGCGCGAGGCCACAATAGAGGCGCAACAGCTGTATGCGGGGTTCTTTCGGTCCGTGGCCGACAGACTGGTAGGCATGGTCACACGGTGCTTTGTTGGCGAAGCAACCGCCGACCAGGTGCAGCTGCAGATCGTGCGTGCGCTTTTTGCGCTCCTGTCGTCCGACCGCCTGCCTGTCAGACAGTCGTCGATGCTGGCCACTATCCGCACAGCCTACAACGTGTTTGTGCAGACACGCAGCTTGGCTAACCAGACTATTGCGCAGGGAACGCTGACTCAGATGGTACACCTGGTGCTTGGACGCGTTCCTGTGGAGAAGGACGATGATTCTGCTGTGGATGAGGATGCTGCCTCTGCAGATGCAAATGGTAATATCGATTCTTCGACTGCCAGCGATGACGGTGGTGCTGATGTAGAGAATGATGGAACACTACAGCAGCAGCAGCAGCAGCAGGTGCAACAACAGCCTCCGCCCGATGACAGTGCTGCCCGCGATGCGTTCCTTCTACTGCGTGCGCTATGCAAACTGTCTATGCGCCAGATTCCGAACGACCATACTGCAGATGGCAAGTCACCACAGCTGCGGGCACGCTGCTTGGCATTAAACCTTATTCGACTGGCACTTGCCGAACACACGCCAATATTCACATCCTCGTACGTGTACTTGCGCTCCGCGGCTGGTGCTCCAAATGCGGAAGGCACGCAGTCTTCGCTGGGACCGAACTCGGCGGGACACGCACCCGCGGGCGGTGCTGATGGAGATGAGTTTGGTGATACCGAAGGCCCAGACAATGCCATTTCTGAGGAGTTGACACGCACAGCATCGCGGCAGCAGCAGCACGAGGAGCATGGCAGCAGTGCGGCAGAGAACGGAGAGCCGCTTGCACCAATATCGCCAGAAGCGTCAGCAGCAGCAGCAGCAGCAACCGTGGCTGTGCCATTGGTGGCAGTCATGCGGCAGTACCTCTCGTTGTCGCTCAGCCGCAACCTTGTATCATCCAACGCGATGGTGTTAGATCTGGGACTAGCAGTATTTGAATTGACAATGGTGTATGTGCGTGCATACCTGCGGCGCGAAATGGAGGTGATATTCCGCGAGATCATGCTTCCGCTACTGGAGAACAAGAGCTCAGCATCATTGCATCAGCGCGGCCGTGTGTTGCATACGCTTGGGCGGCTTCTGTGTCAACCGCAGCTTGTGGTTGAGCTGTATCTGAACTACGATTGTGCCGAGGACTCGCGAGTGAACGTTTTCCAGAGACTGGCTGAGATCATGTGCAAACTTGGCGGCGGATACATTCCTGTTCCGCCCAAGAGCAGCCCGCATTACTTTTTGGCAAACGCGGCAAGCAACGATGCGTGGAATGATAGCACCTCGATTGTGGCAACAGCGTGGCGGGCTGTGCAGCAGAGACAAACGGCTTTTAACATGCCTGGCGTCGGATACCAGTCTGCTCTGTCGATCGATGGCCACTCGGCAGACTCGACTGCTGCTGCTGGCGCTCGTCGTCATTCTAGGTCTCATTCGACAAGCAATAGCAGAATCAGTATGGGCAGCGGAATGGGAGCGTACGGCGGTGTGGATTTTGGTCCAGTTGAAGGCAAGAACAGCAGCGGACCGGCGCATGTGGACGAGTACATGGTTCGGCAGTGGGCTTTGGACGGGCTTGCAGCAATGCTACAAAGCATGGTTCTTTGGAGCGACAGTCTAGCAGACCCGCGTAGCTTGGCAGACTCCGCAGCGACCACCAGCAAAGGAGCCCGTCACGATGCGGCAAAGGATGACGGAGAATCCGATCAAGCCGCTTCTGCTGCTATTTCATCTGCCGAGACGCCAAACGAGCACCGTAGCAGTATGCAGCACGAAAATGGCAATGTCAGCAGCTCAGTGCTTAGTGACGATCCGCAGGAGCTTTCATCGATCAAGAAGCGCAAGGAAAAGTACCAGGCCGGGAGCAATCTTTTTGCAGTGAAGCCCAAGAAGGGAATCGAGGCGTGGCGGAACGGCGGGTTTATCAAGTCTGACGACCCGCACGATGTGGCGAGATTTCTGCATGCGGGCAATGCGCACGGTATCGACAAACTGCAGCTGGGCGAGTACCTTGGCGAAGGCGATGCCTACAACATTGCGGTGATGCATGCGTTTGTCGACCAGATGGACTTTAACGACATGGGCTTTGTGGCAGCACTGCGGCAGTTCCTGCAGGCGTTCCGACTGCCTGGCGAGTCGCAGAAGATTGATCGCTTCATGCTGAAGTTTGCCGAGCGATACGTAATGGGCAATCCGCATGCTGGGTTTGCGAATGCCGACGCAGCGTATGTGCTGGCGTACTCGACGGTGATGCTTAACACTGACCAGCACTCGCCGCAGGTCAAGCACCGCATGGGTAAGCCGGAGTTTATCAACATGAACCGTGGCATCAACGACGGCAGCAACCTGGATGAGCAGCTCCTCGGCACAATATACGACCAGGTATCGACCAACGAGATCAAGATGAAGGATGATCCGCTGGAAGGCCGCGTTATTGACGGCTCCCGCTCCAGCGGCTCTGCCGGCCCTCTGTTTGTGCTGTGGGGCAACGGTACCGCCAACAAGATCCGGGAGCAGCATGCCCATGCCTCTGTTGCAATGGCCGCAAAGAGCGAGCAGTCGATCCGCGGAATGGCACGGATGCGACGCAAGCGCACGATGCGACGGCAGTCGATATCTGCTGGCGCCGATGACCAGCTGGAACACACAGCAGCAGCGGGAGTGTCGCCTTCCAGGGCTGGGTCGCTTGCATCGCTTGATACCTGGGCAATGCTGCTGGATGCATCCGATTATCTACATGCCACGCGTCCCGAGCATGTGGCATCGATGTTCAGTGCTGTGTGGACGGCGGTTCTTGCTGCGCTGTCGTCGCCAATGCAGACATCTTCGGATCCGCATGTGGTAGCGCCGTGTCTGGTTGGGTTCCAAAGTGGAATTGCCATTGCGAGTCGTTTCCGCATGCCGCTGGAGCGCACGACGTTTGTGACCACGCTACGCAACTTTACGCAGCTGCAGAATCTGGCAGAGATGCGGCGCAAGCACGTCGAAGCGATCCGCGCGCTGGTCGAGGTGGCTGCAAGTCGCTCCGATGTTGGCGATGGACTGGCTGAGAACTGGTTGGATGTGCTTCTGTGTGTGTCGCAGCTAGAGCGGCTGCAGCTGCTGACGCAGGGATCGGAGGCAGCACATACGCAGAGAGCAGCAGCTGGAGGACGTCGGCCGTCGTCGGGCTTTGATGCAGGGTCGTTGTTTGGGATTGGCAGCATGATTTCGGTGACAAGCAACAGCAGCAGCGACTCGGCCGGCGCTCACAATATTTCGGCCAGGGCGTTTGCCGGACCACTTGCAGCCTCCAGTCATAGCAACGGCTACTCTCAGCAGCAGCAGCAGTCGAGCAGTATGGGTGGTGGGTCGCAATCGCAGGTGCCGACAGTTTCTGTTGCGGAGCTTGCAAAGCTCGAGGCAAACTCGCAGGTTCTGGTTGTCACAATTGACCGTCTGTTCACATCGTCGATGCATCTGTCGGGGCTGGGGATCGTCGACTTTGTGCGCGCGTTGTCGCAGGTTGCGTGGGGCGAAATAACCGCTGTGTTTGCTGCCGACGATGGAATGCAGACGAGGAACGGTACTCGCCGACGTAACCAGAACCAGGGCCCAACGATGCTGGCTGCGTCTGCGCCGTCGCGGTTGTTCTCGCTGACCAAGATTGTGGAGATTGCTTACTACAACATGGAGCGTATCCGTGTCGAGTGGTCGCAGATCTGGGCGATTCTCGGCCCACTGTTCGACCGTGTTGGCGCGCACAGCGATACAAGAGCCGCGATGTTTGCGCTTGATTCTCTGCGTCAGCTCAGTATGAAGTTTTTGGAAAAGGAGGAGCTGCCGCACTTTGCATTCCAAAAGGAGTTTCTGCGGCCGTTTGCTGATATTCTGGAGGGATACATTCCGGTATCCAGCCCTGTGGCAGTTGATGGCGTAAATGGAGGCACTCGTTCTGCAAAGTCGCGCGTGGTTGCGGTTGATCCGCTGGTCAAGGACATGGTTTTGCGCTGTGTACACCAGCTGGTGCAGGCGGCGGCCGGGCACATCCGAAGCGGATGGAAGGCCATTCTCAATGTTGCGCAGATTGCAGCGCGCGACACGCATGACTCGATTGCGGAGATGGGCTTCCATATTGCGAGAGACTGCGCTGAGCACCATGGGCCGCAGATGTGGATGCTAGCAACTGTTTCGATGCCTTTGACTTCAAAGAACGAGAAGGGGCAGGATGAGGAACGGCTTGTCGATATCGTCTCAGTCTCTGGACTGGAGTACTACTACGAGCTGGTTGACTGCTTGAAGGAGTTTGCCGTGGGCGCCGGGACACGTCGCCCCAAGTTTGCGCTGGGAGCCATTGACACGCTGTATGTGGCGGCGGTAGCGCTGGGGAAGCAGGTGCTAGTGCATCCTGCGTTTGCGGCGTCGAACTCTGTTCCTCTGGATGCGCAGCCGCTGTATCGCGTGTGGATTCCATCGCTGCGTGCGCTGCACGAGATAGTGATGCACACAGAGGATCTTGAGGTGCGCACACGAGCGCTAGACAAGTTCTTCCGCCTGGTGATTCAGCAGGGCCGCTATTTCTCCAGTGGTCTGTGGGCGAGTGTGCTGCGGGACCTTGTTTTCACCATGTTTGCGGACCTGCGCGACCCATCGGCCTCCAAGCGCTTTGCCACGGTCGATGATCTGGAGCTGTGGTTCTCGACAACTCTGATCAAGGCGCTGCGGCATCTCGTGGCCCTGTTTACCGAATACTACCCGAAACATCTGTCGAACACGCTGCTGGCTGATATCCTGGAACTTCTGTTTCTGTGCATTGCGCAGCCGTCGGAGGTTCTGGGCAAGATTGGCACATCGTGTTTGCAGGATCTAGTTCGCAGCAACTTTGCCAAATGGGACCACGATGCGTGGTCGATGGTCTGTGATGCGTTTGCAAGGCTGTTCAATTGGTCGCAGCCACGCGAGCTGTTTTCGATTGCTGGTGCTTCGTGGGAGTCTGAGCAGGAGTCGCACTTGAAAGCAGCAGCGAAAGCAGCAGCAAAGGCACCAACAGACAAGGCTGAGGCTGAGAGTAATGGTTCGGTTGAGCTGCCTGTTGTTTCGCCGCCGCCTCGCAAAGCAAGCACCGGCGCCCATTATGCACACGCAACCATGCGTCCGAGCCCGCTGCGGACTGGCGACAGCGCAGCATCGCTGCTCTCGTCGGCCGACGACAACGAGACGCCCAGCCCACTGTCTGCCGCCACGCCTACCATGCAGCCTTCCAACTCGCACGAGTTCAAACCAGCCGTCTCGAAGGCTGCTGCCGTTGATGGCGGCAGCGGTGGCGATGGCAAGCCAGACTATGCGTACATCACACTCAAGTGCATTCTGCAACTATCGCTCATTCAGACGATCGGCGAGCTGTTTGGAATCGACATTGAGACCGGCGTGGTTTCGGCCAGCATGCTGAAGGCCAAGGATGATGTGTACCGCCACTTGCCGGCGCATCACTTGTTTGTGCTTTTGGACTGCTTGGACCAGTCCCGTGTGTTTGCGAGTAGATTCAATATGAACCGCAAGGTGCGGCGCCGTCTGGTGGAGATGGGCGTTATGCCGTCGATGCCCAGTTTGCTGAAACAGGAAACCGGCAGTGTTCTTGTCGAGCTGCACATTCTGCAGCGCATGCATTCCGATGCCACAGGTGTCGAGTACCTCAAGGCGCAGGGGATTGATGACACTGTTGCCGCCGAGACTGCTGCTGAGCGCGAAACCGTAGCTGACGAGGTCGATGACCGGTTGTCGACGCTTATTCAGAACGTGTTGGCGCAGTATTGCACGGAGCCGGTGTCCAATTCTGAAAAGGCTGGCGATTCTAATGAGTATTCTGCTGCTAGTGCTGCTGCTGTTGATACTCGTAACAGCGGTGGCCAGCGGCCGCCTGCTTCGTCAACCAAACAACCGCCGGCTTTCAGAATCACGCCCGTCGATACGCTGGACACCACGACAAGCGTAGCAAAGCGGTGTGCGATAGTCACGATTTCGTGGCGTCCCTCTGTGCTTCTGTCTCTTAGGCACATTATGCGACTGGCGCAATCGCCAGCAGCAGGCAAAACCAGTAGTGGAAAGTCTCCGTTTGGCACGGCTATTGCGCGTCTCTACCCACTTTTGGTGCAGATGATCGGATTTGCTGTCAGGGTGCGTGATCTTGAAGTCATCGGCGCTATTCAGCGTCTATTGGCCTTGGCTGGTACCGAAATGGCCATTACGTCGTCGTTGATGCAATACACCACTACTACCACCCAGTAATTGACACATTCGTTTTCTATGTGAGTCTTCATTTCTCTCTTTTAATGTGTGCTTATCTTTACAAATTCACATCCCCCCATGAATAAGTCTTTTTTAGCCCCGTTCATTTTACACAGTTTCTGGTTATTAATATCTAGAAGTGGATATCTTCCGCTCTTTATCTTGCACAGTCTCTTTGTGTTCTGTTTACGGGAAATGGGGTTTCCAGCAGTCATCTGCTATGTAAGGAGGGGGTTTCTGTTGCCAGCACATTTTTGTTTCGAAAGCTTCTATTCTTGCTTTATATTCTTATTTTTTCTCAACATTTAGCTACTATTTGAACACTTTGAACACAGGTTTTTTCCTTTTCACTTTTTTTTGTAACAGTGACCACCAAACCAAGCATCTCAAGCACTATGGATAATAACAAGAAGCTATTGTTTGTTAAGGATGGAGTCGACGTATTTATCCAAAGAAACAGCAACGACTCTGAGAGTGGCAATCCAGCCGATGGATTCCGCACCTCTGTGTACAAGCACTTTGAGTCCAACATGCGCGTAGTGGTGTGTCGCACCTCGTCGCCAGTCTTCACACTAAACATCTATGTACCGACGGCATCGACCAACGACAAGGGGATCCCTCACACGCTTGAGCATCTTGTCTTTAGCGGGTCCAAGCGCTACCCTACGCGTGGGTATATGGATGCTCTGGCTGCTCATAACTACTCAGTAGGAATTAATGCCTGGACATCCGTGGACCACACATGTTACACGCTTGCAGCAGCCGCTGAGGACGCTGTAGCGAATGTTTTACCGGTGTATCTGGACCATATTCTGAACCCGCTTTTACACAATGAGCATTTTGTTACCGAGGTGTACCACACGATGAGACTGGTAAAGAAAAGGGCGTGGTTTTTAGTGAAATGACAATGTACGAAAACAATGAGATGGCGCGTGGTTATTATCGCTTAAATGGTCTTATGTACAACCCTAGCGCAACCTATATGCATTGCAACGGAGGAAGGACAGGCGATATTTCCAAGCTTACTATTGAGGAAATCATTGACTATCATCGCAAGTACTATGATGCCAACAACGTTACAGTTGTACTGACCGGCACATTTAGCGACGAGTTTGAGGAAACCTATTTGCAAACAATTCCTCCGGATATTGTTCAAAGTCGTGGCTGTGACTCGCGCGCATTCATGGATTGTTCGCCGCGAAGAGACGGCCATCTACGGCACGACTCCCTGAGATTCCCCTCGTCTAACGCGAGCTCTGGCACCATCAACTTTGGATGGCATGGACCAGAGCATCAGGATGTTGAAACAAGGGTTGCTCTTGAAATTTTGATAGAGTACCTGGTGGGGACTTCATCCGGTCCACTGAATCTCCGCTTTGTTGAGCGCTCATCTCCGTTAGCAAGCTCAGTTAGAATGAGCCTGGAAAATAGTATTAACAAGGCAATTCATTTGTGGTTTTCTGGCGTTCCTTATACTCCCCAAAGTGCCAACAACAACGACAATGGACAAGGGGACGCTTCCAAGGAAGACCAAATGGAGAATACAAAGGGCTCGGAGGAGACCCTGCACCTGTTTGAAGAGCGCTATCTTGAAAATATACTGGCTAGCGAGCTCAAGCGCATCTACGATACCCGGTTTGATGGCGATGAGCTTGCGCTGGAAAAGGCAGCAAAACGAATGGCAAATTTGTTGACTGCATCCATTGAAGATAAACAGATTGTTTTTTTACAGAGAGCGCAGCTTGTTCCTGACATTGTGGCATCTCATTTCTCTTCAGAGCCCGATGGCAAGCTCCATATTGGATCACTTGCGAGGCAATTTGACGTAATTGCCGAACTGACCAAAAAGCCTGTTGAGTACTGGCTTGCACTGCTAAAGAAATGGCTTATTGACGGAACCGTGTACTCTGTGGCAATGATACCCGATCTGGAGCTTGGGTCCAAGCTTGAGGCCGAGCGTAAGGAGAAGGAACAGGCTAATGCAGCAAAGATTGTTGATAAGGACGCACATGCAACGTTTATTAAAACGGCGGTTGAAAAAAGCAAATCGAACATCTCTGATGAAATGAAGCGCGGTATGGCCAAACCCGACCCATCGTCCAAAACAGCTACCCTTCCACATAAACAGAACCTGGTAGTGCTGGACAAGGCTATTGGGCCTGTCACCGCTGTGCAAACCATCAACGCAGACACTGGCTTTGTGGAGGCGCAGATCCAGATACCAATTGGTGATATTCCTGACGAGCTGCGCGTATACTTGGTTTTGTTCCAGGATGTGCTACTGAACACCAATCTGGTGCTGCCAGCAGGCGTGATTTATGATAATGATAAAGAAGCTTTAAAGGATGAAAAGCGGATCCAGTACTCGGAGTTTGCAAGCAAAATGGCGGATCTTGCCACATTGCGCAACGCTTGCGTTGGAAGGGGATTGGAGCAGATATCATCCAATGCACTTGACAGCTTTTTTGTTGTGGATTTCTCAGCAACATGTAACAACTACCTGCTTGCGTTGAGATTGACAATTCAAGGGATTATGTTTTCTGAGTTTACTCCAGATAGGATTCTAACATGTGCTCAAAATATTCTCACCAGCATTGTTAAAAGGAAGAGAACTGCTGATAGCATACTGCTAACGGTTGAGTCGCACTTTACAGATGTGCTTCCAGGAAACGAGCAGTTGTCAAACAAACGCCATATGAGCTTCCTTGCACAAGAAGCTGTGCTGACGAATATCATTGAGAAAGCAAAGTCTGGCAAAGTAGATGAGGTTGTCAGAAAGCTCAAGGATATACAGAACATCCTGGTTCAGGCCACGGGTGGGTTTATGGCTCTCTTGCTCCCATCCAAAGAGAATTCAAAGCAATATATTGATGCATTTGAGAATGAATGGAAGATGTGCTATGACCAGTATGTCAAAGATAATAATGAGAATGATGGTTTGGCCCCTTCAGTAGATGTAAATGTTATAAACAAATCGCCATTCCCGATAGCTTATAACAGTCGGTTCCCAGATATGAATACCCCATTGTTTATACACGTTCCAGTCGAGTCGCTGCAAACGTCATTGGCGCTTTTTTCTCGTAAACTCGACATTCCATTCTATCCTACGGGCAAGCGCAGCTTTAATGACGAGCTAACCGATCTTATCTCGCTTGACTATTTTGCTCTACAAATGCTTTCAGCGCTAATAGTACGTGCAGACGCCCCACTTTCCAACGCTGTTCGCAGCAAAGGATACTCGTACGGTGCGCATGTTCATGCTGCACCGTCATCAAGAAAACTGTTACTCAAAGTATACCAGGCATCTGATGTTGCCAAGGCAATAGGTGCAATTAAGCAACTTTTCGTGGATATGCAGAAAAACTGGGATTCATATATCAACGACTCTGATATAAGTCGAGGACGTTCTATAATGAAATACCGGATGGTGGCCAGCCAGTCAACCACAAAAATGATATTGGCACAGAGTGTTATAAATAGCATTCACGGATTCGACAGTGTTGAGCAGTACAATACCTGGTGTAACACGCATATTGCGGCTGTGGAGATGAGCGACTTGCGCCGTGTGTTTGAAAAGTATATGTTCAAGTTTGCTGACGATGACTGCCCCATGCTTCGTCTTGTTGTAACTCCGTCAAACGTCGAAATGCCTGCAGAGCTTGGTCCATACGAGAAGAAGACACTAGAGGAACTCAGTGCCACATACAAGACTGACAACTGAATCAGATGCTACATCTATTGAAGCAATTATAGCACTTTTGTAGTCCATTTCAATGTGTAACGGGTAAATTCAAAGCTGTCACTCTTTGCCTGCATGTGTTACCCATAGTTTATATCTTTATAAATAAATCATATATACCTGTGTTGTCAATGCCAAGCTATTATATTTTCTATAACTTGTCTGCCTATCTGTCTGTATTTAGCAAATATTATTTCTATTGCACTTTGGATGCCCGTTTAACAAAGTATATCGGACAGGAGCTACAGAGATAGACACAGCTTTTCTAAGAGCAAACCATTGAGCTGATGAAATTCTGCGACCCGCGTTGGCTGATCAACAAGCACCCAGCGGAACTCTGTTGTGGATTAATATTGCTAGTATCTTGGATAATCGTGTCTGAAACATTAAGGAGACGGATAAAGATGATCGGGTAAGGCTTTTTCGCATTGTCAGCGGCGAATTTTTTATGATTGCATGAAACGGAAGAGAAAAAAGAGGTGAAAAACAACGGAGAATAAATGCAATACTTTTTTATCTGAAACAGTTGTAAGGAATGATGTTCTGTGCTTGAAATGTCGTTTGTTACCTTTTTATGCTTTTTCTATCAGCTCATTTTCTCTTTTTTCTCTTTTTTTCTTTAAAGATCTTGTTTGTATTGATAATAACGTTGTTGTTATTTTGTTTCTTTTATTTTGTTTCTTTTTTAGATCGTTCTTGTTTGGACAAGAGTCTCCACAGATACAGTATTTGCAGATGAAGCTTCGGGATTCGCCAATCTACCATGAAAGACAGAGCTTTTGGCTATGTGCAAAGGTAACAACATTCCTCTGGATCTCTAATGAAGACTAATTAACGCGTGGGAGCGCTGGCTTGCTTGATAGAGCTCATTTGGCTACTAACATGGAGGATGTGATATTGTTTTTTACTGTGCTTTTTTCTCGTCAATGATATAAAACACACATGTGCTTACATACACGCGCGCGTTGGATGTGGTCGGTGCTTTCTCAACCGATTATAGCATTCGCTGAATAACGTGGTAAGTGCTTCAACTAGTAGATGCAAAAAGAAGGGAGGATTGTCAACATAACAGCAATCCGTCACAGTGGAGGAAACGGGTAATTCGAGTATTGTAAGAACCACATGACCATGTTTCCCGTTTAACGGAGAATTTTTTCTATTGCAAACACATATCTAGTGTGTGTTCCTCCTAATTGAAGACAGTAACTATGCGGTGATTGCGTATTTTCAATGGCTTGCCTTGTTTTTCTTCTTATTTCTCTCCTCAACTTAGCTTCAGCAAGAAGCATGCACGCAAGCGGATCTGGAGCGCATTGCAAAGGTTCTGCACGATATGCATCCGGAGGAGACCGGGTGGTTGAAATTTAACGCACACAAGAACTTTCTAGGGTTTGGCGACTACGATGTCAATGTTATGACTGCGGCGCTTAACGAGAACGAATGCGATCTCAAGTGGCACGACAACAGAACAAACATCGAGGAAGCAGACTTGAGCAGTAGTGTTGGCCTAATTGTACATATCCAGCCGGAATGGTTTTTCCGCAGAGGCCACTGGTTTGCAATAAAGTATCTGGACCAGGTGGTCACCGCGCCAGTGGTTCCCAAGACATTTGTTGGCCAGCCCAGAGCTGCGAGGTCTGAGGCCGAAAGAGAAGAGCGCGACTACGAGGCAAAGACGTTTGAGCCTGGGTTCTGGAACCTTGACTCGAAATCGCCTCATCCCGAGTACATTGGCGATAGAGACTCTCTCAACATATTCTTGCACGACCTGGCAAAGAAGAATCGCGTCCATGTGTTGCATGTGGTTCCCCTAAAGACAATGTCCGTTTCTTCCTCTTCTACTTGACCTTTTTTCTCTCTATTTTTTTGTAGCCCTAGGATTATTTTCTAACTTTTTTCCTTTGTTCAATGCTAAAATTGGACCAATTTCTTTCTTTGTTCTCTATTATTTGCTGAACAATTGAAAGCTATATATAGCAAATGTAGCATTCAATGCACATTATCAACAAACGAAAAAAGGAGAGTAACGAGGTTTGCAAACTGCCTTTTCTTGAAAAGAGAAGGTTAACCGACATACAGCAGAAGTAAAAAAAAGCCACATGCAGAATAAAAGAGAGAGAAAGAGGGCGGAAGGCAATTAACATCGGCATCTAGTGGTTATGCATGTGTCTGGCTTCTTGACTATGTGGATGTTTCTAAGAGAGGTGGTGAACTGACTCAAGCCACACGGAATTATCTACAAAGTAAAAAGGGTACATGACATATTGTGCAACCGAATATGAAGCTATAATAGACGCAGAATGTATTATATGTGTCTGTATAACATTGCCACACGCAAGCAGGCGGCCACTGTGAATCAATGAAGAGAAATAACGTGGATAAAGACAAGCGGGTATGTACCAGTTAAAAAAGGGTGGTGGTTTTCGGGACCACATGGAGGCATACAATGAAGATGTATTTATATTCATGAATCCTGAATCCAAGATGGACAATAGACAATCGATACACGCGGAGCCCGGAAGGTCATGTAGACCACAGCCGGATACAGCGAAAGAATGCGTTTTCGGCATTTGGTGTTTGCTATTTGTTTCATCTATAGTCAGACCATTCAGAACAGCCCGCACTTTGGAATGAAGGTGGTTGAAGACCAAGTGCTAACTATTATAGACAAATATGAATACTATTATTATTATTGCTATATTATTGAGGCGCTTCAATAGACTGAAATGTTAGCAATGTTCAGAACAGATATAAAAGGCAATACACCTCTGTTGCAGAAAAGAAGGATTGATTTGTTTTATCACATTCCGCGCAGCTCACATTCGTCCGACCCTGAACATTATCCATCCACTTGACCAGACAATTCCCACAGCTCCCAACAGCATATTTACCAAGCGATTATGAAGATCTCATCATTCCACGTATCGACTGCCGCCGCCATTGCCGTGGCCTTGAGCAGTGGTATTGCAGCGGCAGCAGCACCAGTTGATCGTCGCGGGCTGTTGGATCTTGATCTGGGACTATGCGCCGGGCTCAACCTGCTTGGACTAGTCACCATCGGCGTCGACAAGGACGGGTGCAAGCCAACGCACTCGGAGGAGAATCCGCATCCTGGCAACAGTCACGTGTGTCGCACACTGAGAGCGCGCAACATTGAGCCCCGCGATCTCTTTGTGCAGTGCGTCGACGAGGACTTTCGTGGCTGGCATCCCGGCTACCCAGGCTGGGGCCCTCCTGGATACCCTGGCTGGGAGGCTGGAAGAGACAGCAACAATGTCCGTCCGCAAGCCCCGCCTTTCCCTCAAGCCCCCAATGTTCCTCCTTACTAGCATCTCATTCGTTTTCCATCTCTTCCACTCGTTGAACAATATTACCAGCTGTATTCCATGAACAAGAAAGCCTTGGCATCGCCTCACGTGCAAAGTGAGGCGATGTGGCGGAATCCGCCTTGCTCACATCTTTTTTTTCAACTAGGAAGAGCAAGACAAGCACCCCATTTTGAGTGTAGAAGAAAGAGTGGAAAAGGGGAATAAGCTTTCCGCTGATAAAATATTTATCCTTTTCCCGTGCATATAAAATTTGTGTGTTTTTTTTTTGCATTTCTCGTTTCCTATTTGCAATTGGCATTGCTGGGTTATATATTGTTTAGTTTTTTATTTGTATTCGAATCCAGTTCTATGAAATGAGCAACTCGGAGCCTTCGTGGCCTAGGTTTTTCCGCCGAATATCGGAGGCCTTTGATGATGGCGGAAGCCAACCAGCACCCCAGACACGGCCGCTTCCGCCTCCGCCTCCGCCTCCGCCGCCCAGACGGCCTGAAAACCAGCAGCTCTACCAACCGCAGCCCCTCTGGATCGATGACGGCGCCAGTAGTCCGGCACCACCGCTGCCTGCCCGCCCCGCGCGCACAAGCATCCAGGAGCTCTCGCAAATCATGGACGCACATCAGCAGGCATTCGACCATGCCCACCAACAGCAGCAGAAAGAGACAGCGGCGACTGGTGGCAACAGCAATGAGAAGAAACACCCGCAGCGACGCAACAGTCTGCTGCGCGGATCGATAAGAAGAAAGCCGGTACGTGATGACAGCGGAAGCAGCGAACAGTCAGCGGCACACGCAATGGACGACCGGCCGCCCACCACGGAGCGCGTAGCCGAGTTCCGGCTGGACATTCCCAACGGCGTGCGCAATATGGTGCAGCACCCGGAGGACACAATTGTGGGATCGGTGGTTGTGACAGTGACAAAGCCAACCAAGGCGCGACGGATTGTGCTCTACTTCATGGGCCAACAGCGCGTGCAGCTGCGCGACCAGTCGTCGGTGTCGCCGGCATCGATCGAGTACACGCTCTTTGACAAGCAGCTTGTGCTCTGGGGCAGCGAGCATGGCGCCGCAGACGATGACTCACGGATGGAGACGCTGCTGCCGGGCACGCTGGTTGTTCCCTTCTCTATCAATCTTCCCAGAGTCAACTACCCGTCGACGATCAAGAGGGACCGCGTCTGCCGGGTGCGGTATGTGGTCTGGGCGGTCCTTGAGCGGCCGGGCAAGCTTATTGACCACACTGTGGCCACCGAGAAGGAGGAGCTGCGTCTCGAGCCCACCGTCTACCCGACATGCACGAAGCGCGCACTGGCCATTGACAAGGTTATCGAGAAGCCAAGAACCCCCGAGGAAGCCCTTGCCAGCAACGTTTCAGTTCACTTGCAGGGTTCAATCTCCCAGTCCCCTGCAATGCCTGGCGAGCGGCTGACATACCAGCTAGATGCGCGCGTGGTTGGCGCATCCGCAGCACCAGACAGTCGCCACAACTACGTTATCAAGCGCATGCGTATTGTCTTTGTTGAGAAGCTCAAGATGCGCGGCCTCATCCGTGGTCAGGAGCACTCGCATTCGCACCGCACGGACATTTTCACCGTCAAGATTGCATCAATGGGTGGCAGCGATGGCGCAAAGAAGGCGGATCCTGCGGCCACATACTCTGCTGGTGGGAATGTCAGTGTGCCGCTGGATGTGGGTGCGTTTGACAGCAAGCTGCTGCGGCGAGAGTACGAGATCCGCATCGAGTGCGATGTTGTCGATAGCGCGTCGCTGCTGGGGAAGATGACCAGACAGAGAGCAACTTATGCGATGCGCGTACCGCTGGAGATCTGTGACGTGTCGCCCGACTCGTTCGACTCGGCTGCGTACATGAATGCATACACCGACGAGTCGCGCAACATCTCGAGCATTGCTCCTCCGTCACATGATGCTTCTGCACTGGAGCCCGAGCTCTGTGCTGGCGGATGGGAGTTGGAGCGCAGCTATCACAAGTGGAACGCTGACAACCCCTGCTGGCGCCAGCTGGCCGAGAGGAAAGCAGCAGGCAGCTGAATGGGCAACCAACTTCTCTAGGGTTTTATTATTATGTATTTGTGTGTATGTATGCCTTTTTTTACTTTAACATTTCCCTCGCCTTAATTTGCACATCGACGTGTGAGTGCAATGTCGTCGAGTGACAACCCCCGAGAACAAATTGCAAGTTGCTTCTTTTAACTTGTTGATTTCTGGAATGCACGGTGCTTTGCGGACAGTGAGGAGAGGTCTAAATTTAGCAACATTTTTTCACACTTGGACCTTTTTTTTTTTGCTCTTGCTTTGTGCTATCACACATGCATAGTTTATATTCATACTTGCTAGAAAAATTCTCAGAATATAAATAAAAATATGCATGGCTTTTTTCTCTCTCTCTTTTCTTTTCTTTTTTAGCTGCTTTCTTGGATGCCTATTCCCACACATGTCTACAGAGATGTAGTCCATGAAGGTTGGAAAACCTATATATAAGCTCACCTCCATCTCGACGTTTCCAAATAAAAAACAGGCAACATTTTCTCATCCACAAACCTGATTATTTTCCATTGTCTGTTGCTAGTATAAATACAAGGCTTGGAACTCTATTTACCTCCAGGAACAATGCGCTTCTTCCAATCTGCTCTGCTTTTTGCTGCTGCCAGCCAACTGCTTGCCGTTCTGTGTGCTGCCACAGAGTATGCGCGCCCGGCAACCAAGGACTCCACCATCATGCGCTCAACTGTAAGCTGTCCCGACTGTCCTGAGCGCAACTGCTACAAGTGCACCCTTGGCGGCGACAGCAAGCTGACGGTAAACACGGGCGGCCTGGCCTACAACCAGGCGCTCATTGGATTCACTCTGCCTGTTGACGCATCCGAAGTCACCCAGTGCACAGTGCAGATTCCTGCCTTTGTCAACCCGCTTCAATATGAACAGAACATTACCGTCTACATTGCTGCCTCGTCTGACTGGGACGAGAGCACTGTGAGCGGCGAAACGGCCCCTCAAGTGGGTGACCAGATTGCCATGGTTACTATTCCTGCCTACAATAACGCTCCTCCTATTGCCATTACCCAGGCTTGCCAGGCTGCTGATACAAACCGCGAGTTTTCTATCTACTTTGGCTCCCAGTTTGGCTACTACCAGTTCTGGTCCAAGGACTCGGGCAACCCGGCCATCATCCATGTGTATACCAGCTAAGCGGCTAATCAGCTGGCGTAAGGATTACAGGTAATCAGGGTAACAGTGTTGAGTCGAGGAGTATCCGAAATCTAATAATAAAAAAGTCACAAAGATATGCTTTACGATATATTGGTTTATTACTAATTTAAATTATATTACATTTTATTATAAATCATGTTGGTCAGTGTGAGATTATTGTCTGTTCTGTTTTTTTTGCTTTGTCATATAATTTTGAGTATGGTTGAATTTCCTGTTTGTACTTTAGCCGTATATGTTTTTTGCATAGCTGTTGTCTCCTCTGGCTGGACATGGTCATACAGCAAGCCCTTTTTCCGTTTCCAGAAAATAAGCCTCACAATTCCTCTTTTTGCCGCTCTTGCTCAGATAACAGTTCTGGCAAGTGTATACGTCACCACTGTCTGCGCTCAGTAAAAGAAAAAAGCTCAGAACCAAAAGAAATGAACACTGCTTTTTCTTTGCAAAGCCATCTTTTTCTCCCAATCTCCCGAATGAGAGAGATCATAAAAATAAACATAAACAATGTGTCAAGGAGGGTACAGAGAAGTAGGAGGAAAATGGACAATGTGTCCAATATGTCCTTTTATAGACAATAAAATAGAAAAACGACTGGACCTGCATTGGGTTGCCTTATTCTTTTTTTCTGTTGTTGTTGTTGTGGTGGTTGTTGCTGCTGCTGTTTCTGTCTGCAATTTTGCAATGGGTTTTTTGTGTTCATTGCAAAATGTGTAAACGGCAGATTGAATGACGTTTGTGTTTTGCATTATTTATTCAAAATGCTCTCTCACTATATCTTTCAATTGTTGTTGGCCTTTTTTATGTCTATTCTTTTCCAAAGAATGAAAAATGTCTGAATTACAGTACCAATTAAGCTGCTGGCAATAAAGCCTCTACATTTGCTCCCCCTTTCCCTATTTGTACTAATTTATTGCAGAATGCGCAGTGCTAACGCTCTAATTTATAACAATTTAGAATGGAAAAAAATAGCAGGTGCCAATGTTCCGACATCCGCTCCAATAAGCATGGTATTAGATATTGTTGGTACCGTGATTCTAAAATGGCATTTAGCCAGACAGAGAGAGAAATTGTCTGGTTTTCAATAAAGCCTCGAGTGGGTGGATATTTTTTTCCAGCTCTACTATACCCCTGTATTTTCTTGTTGCAATCTAATTGTCAAGAACACCATCCATTGGCCATTTTGCCCTTGAAGGAGGGTTTCCAATCAGGTATCAGTTCTGTTGTGAGCCTAAAAGTTTGTGCAACGCTATTAGGGAAAAAAGTAGAAAGCGGATTACCATCTGTGATTGGGACAGGGGAGAGAAAGAGAAGGTAAAAAAAGGAGCATGCGGAAATGAAGGCGCTTGAATGAATGAATGAGCAAGAAGTACAGTACAGAACAAAAAACAAAAAGGGATCGGCAAAAAAAGGTGCTTATTGTCTCTGCGTCGTTTTTTAATGATTCTTATGTATTTTTCGGCCATGCTTGAAACTTGTCACAAAGACTTGGGATCTTTCTCTTTCAATAGCATTTAACCAATGCTCTTTTGCCTTGCTCTTCTTGGCTGCTTTATATAAAAGAAACTTGGCGCTTCACATGAAACCAATTTTTTTCTCACATGTATTATTTATTCCTCAAAAAGTAACTTTTGTTTTTGCTCGTAAAATAAAAACCACCATCTATCCTCAATTATTTCCTTTTTTTTTCCATATTTATACTTTCCACATATCTCTCATTTTTCCCTAACCCCCCTCTCCACAGATACATGATGCCAAGCAACCGTCTTCACCACAGCCATAGCATGTCGCTTGGAAGCGGTCTTCGCAGACCCCGAAACGTCAGCAACACAAGCAGCAGCAACAGCAGCAGCACGGACATCTCATTCGGCCAGTACATCGCGCACCCATCGCTGTCCACCTCCACCTCAACAACATCAACAACGGCGCTGGGCACAGCAGTTCTGACCAACAACGCAATGTTCCCGGCAATGCCTCCTTCGCCCACGGCAGCGGCGTCATCGGAAATCATGGCAGCAGCCAACGGGTGGTGTGCATCGCCCATGGCCTCCCCCGCGACGCAGTGCTCGTCATCCCGCAACAACTTTGCTGGGTCGTGGCTGGACCTGGGTTCCGACAGCGAGGACGAGTATCCGTCGGCAACCCACCACCGCTCGCACTCTGTCGGTCTCTCGCTTCGCAGCAGCCGTCGCAAGGGCTCCAGCCTGTCGTCAAAGGACCCAAGCAAAAACGCGCTCTCCGGTCTCAAGGAGCTCACCCGGCGCAGCTCCATGCACTTCCGCAAGCTGACAAACAGAACAGGCGCATCAAGCTAAATTCATTGACTATTATTTGCTCATTATCGTCACCCATTTTCACTCTATTCACTTTTTGCATGTGTATATATCAAACACGTTCTTATTATCCTTTCTCCAGCATCGCGGAATAAAACAATGGGGAGGAAAAAATGAATACAATGAAAGAAAAAAAGTGTTTTGTGGAGGACCTGGGTATCGATCCCAGTACCTCTCGCATGCTAAGCGAGCGCTCTCCCATTTGAGCTAGACCCCCGAATTTGATGATCTGAAACCCAGGGATCTGGTACCGCGGACAGGTCCACGGACAATATCACGTGACACTGAACATGCCTTTTGCAAGAATTTCAGGATTGCTGACAGAGAGAACACCCTAGAAAGAAAGAAACAAGCAAGTAGACAGTGAAGAATGCGGAGTCCATTCGCAGGTAACATGTAGATGAATGATATATGTGAGCGATCAATGGGACAGAACAAAACAGAAAGAGGATTCCTAGGGCCGGCTACGCAAAGGCGGTGGTAGTAGCAGTGGGCTTGAGGTAGTTCTCGGACTCGCAGGCGCGGTACTCGGCAATAAGGTCCTGGACAACGTCGCGCGAATCGTCAAACTCGTCCAAGCCGTCGGCAAAGATGGGCTCGCGACGGTACAGATCCAGGAAGGCGTTGCGTTTGCGCAAGCGGTCGTACTGCAGCACGGTGCGGCTGAAGAGACCCGCGATGCTGGTGTGGTTGGCAAGCATCAGACCGCTGACCCGGTGCTGGGACTGCAGATACGGGGACCGCTTGGTCAGGGCGACCTGGATGCTGGCAGGGCCCCAGGGGATGAACTGCGCAATGCGGCGTTCGCGGATACGCAGCAGCGATTTGTGCACCTCGGTGGGCTCAACGTCGCCCTGGATGATGTTGAGAATCGAAATGTAGCAGCTGCTCTTTGTGGGCGTGGTGGAAACCATTTTGTTTTTGGGCTGCAGCAACCGCCGCATCACGTCAAGCACGGTTGTTTTGCGCACAACCTTGGCGGTCTCTGCGTTATTGCTGGTGAACGGCGTGTATGCGGTTGAGATAAAGTGGCACTTTGGAACAGGGATCAGCGGCGCAAGCATGCTTGCCAGATCGTTGTTCATGTAGCTTGGGTACCGGAGCGTCATTGTGCTGGCGCTGAGCACTGTTGACACAAGCTGGTTTGTGTGCGTGATGTCTGGGTTCTGGATATGCAGCCGGTCGGCGACAATCCGCGTCAGTGCTGCGTTGTCAAGCACCATCACGCAGTCTGCGTTCTTCGCCAATCGTTTCAGCGCCAAAAGGCTGTTGTACGGCTGCACCACAACGTCTGACGAGTCCTCGTTGTTGGGAAACACTGAATACGTCTGCAGCAGCTTCTTCGGATACCGGTCGCTCAGTCTCTCCAGCAGAAAGCTGCCCAGCCCGCTTCCGGTGCCGCCGGCAATCGAGTGGAGGAGATTGAAGCCCTCCAGCGAGTCGCTGTTGTCGGCTTCGCGATCAAGCATCTCGAGAATGTCCTCAAACACGCGCTCGCCCTGGCTGAATCCGCTGGCCCAGTTATTTCCGGCGCCGCTGCCGTCGTTGCTCAGGTATATGTTCTCGGGATTGTGCAGGTTGCCGTACGGCGACTCGATGATGTTGTTGATCACCCGCGGCTCCAAGTCCACCAGAATCGATCGTGGGATGTAATGGTCGTCGTCTGCCTGGTAGAAAAACACGTCCTTCCGGTCGTTTCCGCTTGTTGCAAAGTCCTCGAGTATCCCGTCCGAGCTGATTCCGTGCTCCAGACACAGCCGCTCCCAGAACTCTGTGCCTATCTGGTTGCCGCACTGTCCTGCCTGGATAGTGATTATTTCGCGTGGCATTTCCCTTTTGGATGCAAAGAAATAACAATAGCTATAATAATAATAATAAGGGTCTGCTGGTACAACAGATTGAGAAACCCGCAAAAATCAAAAGACACTACTGTTGCAAGGAATGAGAGAATAAAAGGAAATAGAAAAAAGGTGAATAAAGTAAAGATGTTTTGCTCGTTGTTTGTTTATTTTAATATTTTTTTTACCTCTGTTCCAACTGGCTCGGCGGCTCGTTTGACCGATTCGACGGTGAGCCATCCCGTCTGTGTGCCTGCCTGCTTCTTTACGCCTAAAGAAAGTGGGCTTTGTTGTGTAAATGCCAATCAAAGCTTGTGATTGGTGGAGACGACTAATGCAAATGCGTTGTTGTATTTTTAGAAGATTGTTGCTCTTTATTTTCAGCACTTGGAAGAGACTTCGTCACCCAGGCTTCATGTCTTTTTTTTATTTAGCCAACTCCTCTGGCAAGTACCTTATTACATTATTTCGTCTTTTTCTCTTCCAATTCTGCGCATCTGGTTTCAGCGCCGACAAGATTGCACATTATTTATTCTGTTTTCTTTTTATTGCGTGAGCAGATTCAGGAAAGAATAAAAAACGAACAGCGACGACTACAATGGCATATTCCGACTGTCTCCATGATGCACCGGACATCTTTGAAACCGGGATTGGCGAATCAATAGCTGCTCGTACTGATGGACTAGGTAACGAACATGTGGAATAAAGTGGAGCTTTCAAAAGGGAAAAGAAGCTAGTGTTTACCAGTCTCATCCTACTGATATGCTTTTCAAGCCCACCGTCGCTTTGTGTTTGAAGCTGCTATTGCTTGCACCATTCTGTAGGTATGATCCGTGAGCTTGGGCCTCCGGATCTATGCCACATCATCAAGGGACACAGCTCGAACCGCAATGAGCCCGATGTAAGTATTGGCCAAAGTAAAAGGCACCCAAACCAAGTGATAATCATGATGATGATGATGATAATTTCTACAGTCATGCGCTGTAGTTAGATATGGTGGATGTATGACCTAGTCATTGTGCTCATTTTGTTCTCTATCTCTAAAAGGAGAAAATGTGTTTATCTAATGTGATTTTTCTGCGATAGATTGGGTCGTACCACCATGTTCTTGGCGTCGATGCGTCCTCGTCAGCATCGCTGGCAGCGTACATCAACTCGCTGCAGTATCTGCTGAGCGACAGTCCCGGATGGTTTGGAGCAAACAACAACTGGAAGATAAATTCAGGAACCTACTGCACATACAACAGCTTTTCAAACGTTGACATCCGAGTGCAGATCAAGATCCCGGGTGGAGTGGACGCCTATGCTGTCAATGTGCGAGGCGAGCGCAGGGAGATCACCGAGCAGATGTGGAAGGAAACGCATGTGTGCTCGGTTATACGTGCCATCATGTATTCTGATCCGGCAACCTACGGTGCTGCTGGATTACGACGCGTGACGCCTATTTCTAATCTTGACGAGGAGAATAGGTTTGTCGATTCTGTTCTCCAGCTGTTCTGGGAGGGCTGGCGGTTGGGTTCTAACGCAGAGACGCAGTTGGCTTCCACGGCACGCAACCTTATGGTGGACGGGATCATCAAGTACTTTTCGGGCCAGGAGCGGTATGCCGACTGCGCTGCGGAGATTCTTGCTCCACTGGCGTATGCGCCGCTCGGTGGCCAACGTACTGGTATCAGTGGCAATAGCTCGCGGACCTCGATGGACTTTAAGGGGATTGACCCCG
Organism: Coemansia sp. Benny D160-2; assembly: GCA_027595805.1. Taxonomy (NCBI): domain Eukaryota; kingdom Fungi; phylum Kickxellomycota; class Kickxellomycetes; order Kickxellales; family Kickxellaceae; genus Coemansia; species Coemansia sp. Benny D160-2. The sequence continues at coordinate 4,141 of JANBOK010000089.1, read as the reverse complement.
AGGTTGCGTCACTGCTTGCGGAAATGTACATCAAGGGCGACCAGGAAGTACAAGCGGTACGTGTGATGCACCAGGCGCTCAGGGTCAAGCCATCATGCTATCCGATGCTCAACACACAGGCGGAGTTTTTACGTGGCAAGAAAAAACTGGATGCAGCGCTAGTCATCTCTCGTATGGCCGTGAAGTATGCGCCCAGCGAGTTCAATGCGTGGGCCAAGCTTACCGAGATCTACATTGAGCGTGGGGACTTTCAGCGCGCCCTACTGACGCTGAACTCTTGCCCCATGTACACTTATATCGACCACGATCTCCCGCGCGTTCCTGCACCCCGCCGCGTAAACTATATCTTCAACACCGATGTACTGAACGAGTACAATCTTGGCGAAACCAACACCAACGGTATCCACGGACCGGTGCCCAGCAACAACAGATCAAGTGTTGATTCCGACGCTCCTGGGATGGCCGAGGAGATGGAGCTGAACGAGCGGAGCGAGATCCTCAGACTCCCTGCACCCTCGCTCAAGGGCACCTTCTCCAAGGCCTACCAATTCCTGTCCCAGATCGTAAGCACCATAGGGTGGGATGAGCTGTTACTCCTGAGAAGCCAGGCGTTTGTCATGGAGGAGGAGTACAAGAGCTCTGTTAAGCCCAATGTTGCGGTTGATGATGAGGATGCTAGCAGCGATCTTCACGATGAGGACGATCAGGAGGACCATGTCCCGCTTTCTGTGTTGTCTCAGCGCAACTCGGGTATTGGCAAGCTGCCAGCTGAGTCGGATAAGGCTGATAAGCCATCAGAACAAGCCAATGGCAATGTGAGTACCAGTGATGACAAGGCTGTTGCGAATGGGAATGTTGCTGATACCAAGGAAGAGGCTCAGACAGCGGAGAATGGATCGGGTGATTCACCATCTGCTCCAGCTGATGGCCCTTCTGCTGGTAACCCTCCTGCTGCCGATACTCCTGCTGCCGATACTCCTGCTGATGCAAGCGCGGATCAGAAAAACCCTCCAGATCAGGCCAAGGAAGAGGTGGCGGAAAAGGAAAAGGATACTGCAAACCGGCCTAAAGGAAAGAAAAAGAACAAGAACAAGAAGGGAAAGGCAAAGGAGGCAGCAGCAAAGAGCGCTGCTGCTGATAATGCCACTGCCAATGGTGACGCTGACAACACGGATGAGACTGGCGCTGATAAAGAGGAAAATAAGGACGCTGCCGAGGAGAGCCATGAAAAGGCAGCCAACGGCGAGGCAAAGGAATCGACGATAGCAGCGCTTGGCAGCCAAATGGACGAGATCTCCCTGGATGACCATGGCGACACCAAGAGCGATTCAGCCACAGCCACAGCCACAGTGCCAGAAACGAAGCCAGAAGAAAAGTCAGAAGCAAAGCCAGAGGAGATGCTCACGTCGCCTCGCAACGCAGTGTTTGACGTCAAGCCGGCAGTCAGCGAGGCGACGCCAGGACCAAACCACCGGAGCAGCCAGCAGGACGAGACCAAGACAATCGAGGACGAAGCGCATGACAGCGGCAACGACGAAGACCCAACGTACTTCCGCAAGAGACTGTGCGAGCGCTGGCTCGACAACCACATCATGATCCTGTACGAAGACCTCCGTATGTACACGGCATGGAGGTACCGCATGGACAACTTCAGAAATACAGGCCAGCCAGTGACGTACCAGTACACGCAGGCCGAGTGGGAGGCGCTCGGAGAATTGGCGCTGCGTATGCATCGGCCATCGGATGCGAAGGAGGCGTTTGAGTACGCGCTGGGGATCCGGTTTTCGGCGAGAGCGTGGATGCGGCTGCTGGAGATGTACACCGGCACGTATGCGGACATCCAGAAGGAGGAGGCACTGCGGAGCGAGAGCGTCGGACATGCGTTCCCGCCTATCACTAGCACCGACTCGCTCATGCTTGCATTGGACGCGGTTGTCTGGCTCAGCGTGTTTGGGTACAGATGGCACAACAGCATGACTTATCCCAACCCCGTGTGCCACCACTTTGTCAAGCTTGTCAGGATCCACGGGCTCAGCAAGGTCCGCAACTCGCTGGTGAGCATGAATCTCAAGACGCCCGTTCTCAATCTGGTCAAGGGCTACTTTGAGGTTGCTGAGAAGTTTGATGTCACTGGCGCTAAATGGTAGGCAATGGCGTTTATCTTTTCTTTTGCTTTCCTCGCTTACTATTCCATATATTCTACGTTTTTTTGCTTCTTATTCATTCTTTTATTTACGAGTCTCAGCTACCCCTTTTTTTGCTTTGCGACACCCTGATTCTGGTCCACGGTCCCGGCTTGTCAGTCCATGTCTGGATCACGGACCATCTTGGAGTACATCGGTCTGTTCGCCATCTCCAGCAATGCCACAGCATCGGGGTTTGCATCCATAGCCGACTTTTTCTTCTTCTGCGCATTCTCATCGTCACTATAGTCGTCGTCGCTGCGCTTGGCCGGCCGCACAAGCCAAGCCTCGACCACATCGACCTCAAACTCTGTATTTTGAGACAGCTGTTTGGAGTCATACGTTGCTGCAGTGTTGGTGCTGCCGCGAGAAAGACTGTCGTCGATCCACAGTCCAAAATGGCCCATCTGGCCGCCAACCCCAATTCCGTTGGGCAGCGTTTTGGTTGCGTAGTTGAAGTACTGGTAATGCTCGTTGAATCCGGTTGCGCGGAACACTGCCAGCCGCGCTGGTGGGTCGTCTGGTCCGATTGCAAACAGAACATTGTCGGACGACCCATGCCACGTTGGTTTGCGGACGAGCTCGTTGTCGATGTAGGCGCCAAACAGGACGCTGGTGCTATTATCGCTGGTTTGCATGTTCTTTTGTTTCTCGCGAACCAGCAGAAGAATCGACCCGCGCCGCTCCACTGCGCTCTGGAATGTGCTCCAGCTGTGTCCGTCGCGCTTGCTTGAGAAGATGCACTCCCACGCGTGCCGTGAGTCGCTGGGCATCTCTCTAACCAGCGCGTATGCAAGCGGAGCAGTAAGAAGAAGAGGAGGTGGAAGGGAAGATCCCTGGGTATCATCTTTGTTTCCGGGGCGGTTATCTAGTGGTGGTAGTTGTGGTGATAGAACCGGCCCGTGCAGATTGCTTTCAATAACGTTCCGAATCACCGTGGTTCTGCCTGTCCGATCTCCGGTGTGCTCCAGCAGCCTGGTAAATAGATCTGTCGATTGCAGCGCCATTTCCAAAAGCTCGTGGAATACAGGTGCGCTGCTCCACCATTTCTGCCATACTGCCAGCGTAATTGCGCCCTGTGTGTCTGTATCCGATGCCCAGCACCGCAAGGCCCGAGTCTCTTCCTCTTGTTCATCTAGCTGGTTCTGGCTGCTGGAGTAGATCTCTAATATCGTCTTGCGCGGATGCATCATAACCCAATCCACAAACCAGCCGTCCACCGCCTGCGCTTCACCAGACGGCACTCCTCCTTCTTCTCCTCCTCCTTGACACCAGTACTTTGGTAGGGCCACTTTGCACACGGCCTCCACAAAGCTACGCAATGTCTGGGACGGCCGCACCGGGGAGTCCTTTGCACAAGCCAGTCCGCCCAGCCAAAACACACTGTCCGCCTGCGCGTACTTGTCGCCACTGTAGAGCAGCACCGCCAGCCGCTCGAGTGCTGCCGATTCCGGCTTGACGTCTACATACCGATGCAGAAACGTGGTTTCGAAATGCGTGCACCGCTGGGCCGCGTACTCATGCAGGTATCTGCGCAGTGCTTCTTTATCGCCGGCTGTTAGTTGCTGTAATGCAGCAGTAGTTGGGTCATTGTTCTGTGGATTTGAAGATGATTCTGAATTTCCCATCTTTATCACGGTTCTATTACTTGAACAAGTGAGAAAATATAATACAAGGAAGAAGAAAGGATGATGTGCCTCGTGCTGAATCAGGTGCTTCCTTACGTGGTCATTTAAAACACATTTGGTAGTGTGTTTAGTAGCGCTAAAATTGCTATTTGATGCGGTTACACCTATAAGAGGTGAAATTCAGAATGGCAGACGGATTGGGTCCGGATCTGGATCCTAAAAGCCTAAAAAGATCACGTGAAGGGGGTCTAGCTCAAATGGGAGAGCGCTCGCTTAGCATGCGAGAGGTACTGGGATCGATACCCAGGTCCTCCACAAAATACTTTTTGC